>LR750069.1:898296-930796 GCA_902729485.2 Mus minutoides
ATAAGAATCTAAAGCAGGAATATCAGAAAACTAAAAGTGCTAACTACATTTGACTTTCTGACACAGCAGATATGCTTTTCTCTGCTGAAAGCTTAACTAAAATTCATTTACTCTGATGGCTTATAAAAAAAAAAAAAAAAAAAAGTTTGCTACAAGTTAACCTTAGACTTGCAGACACTTCAAGTAATGCATTTAAGGACAGGTCAATAAGACAAAAATCTAGCTTGTTCTCATAGAAAACCCTATATTCTCCTATGCTCTTTTCCATGATTTAAAACTTGATGAACCTTGGATCCTACTTAAGATGCCACTAACCTTTCTTCTACAATTTATCTACTTTTGTCAAACCTTTTAGGAGAATCAAATTCTCCAAGTCATATAAAAATTAAACTTTGCCCGAATAGCATATTACATTCTAATTATTTTCTAGAGGAAAAAAATAGCAGGAGAAAACTTTGTATTTTATATTTTTTGTCAAATAATTGTTGTTCTTATGAAATATTTTGAACTTTAAGTTAGGTAGTGGAAATGAAAATATATAATTGGAAATATATATTGGAATATGTATTTGGAAGTGTATTTGAATATATATTGAGAAGTGTATTTCAGTATATATGGAAACATTACATATATAAGTATATTTATATATGTGTGTGCATACATGTTTATATGTGTATATGATATATATATATATATATATATATATATATATATATATATATATACACTTAATATATAAATTACATTTTATATTTTTCTGATATAGGACTTCTCACTAAACTTGTAATCAGGCTGGTGGTCAGCTAGTCCCAGAGATTTTGCTGTTTTGGTCTCATCTGTCTCCTAACAAAACACACTAGAGTTACAAGCATTTTTAAAACTGTGATGAAATCTGAGTTCGGGCCTGTGAATTTGCTCATCTGTGCTCTTTTCCAGTGAAGCATCTTTCCAGGACAATCTTCAGTTCATCCTCGGATTCTTTTGGCCTCACATGAACCAGAGAAGTTCCATTGTTGTTCTGGAGGCATTTTATGGACAAGTTAGTACTTCTATTTTGATTTTTTGCACTCTGTCTTTTCTTGTAGTTTTCTGCTTCAGCCTAGTCCAGTCTGCTTTATTTGATCTGAGTTCCACTTAGAGAGGAGTGTTGAATTTTTCATTTAGGTACAAAAAAAAATCCCCAACAGTGATACAATGCCTTCTGCAATCAGTGTAACTTTATTTTATGTGTTTGAGCCAGGAAGCAGCATTTTCTTGCCCGCAGTGACAGACTCTGGAAAGGTGATCATGAAGAAATTGCCCTGGGAGGATTTTAAAGGGAGTCAGAAATTTTTTGTGAGCATAAATTTTACAGTAATGAATATGTCTTTATTATTGATTTTTCAATATTCACCTTCAAAAGCTATTGTGGTGGTACATGCCAGTAATATCAGCACAGGGAAGGAAGGTGCTGGCAGATCAGGAATCCAAAGAGCTCTTTGGCTACAGAACAAGTTCAAACTCACCCTAGCTATTGTCTCAAAAAGTTAGTTAGGGGTAGGGTTCTTTATGGCAGAATGACCCAGAAGACTCCTCTCCAAAGACTAGCTTTTGTGGTACTGAAAGTTGTTATGCAAGGTGCCAAGAAGAAAATCATTCGATCGTCTTACCTACTTCTGATGCCCACGACAATAATTACCAGCACAAGAATATGTCCACAGTGGTGCAACAGAGGAATTCCTATCTTGGAGATCTAATATTTAGTGGATATTCCTTGAAATATGTACATTCAACCAACAATAAATAGAGTCATTTATATTTAAGTATTTCTTTGATATTTACACAGGACAATAATTTAAAAAGCAAAAGTAAATAATGTAATAAAATAAAATAAAATAAATAAAAGTAAATAATGTAATTAAAATACCAGCTGGAAAAAAATTAGGATGAATCCTTTTGAAGATTATGTTCTGCTACCAATAAATATATATAAATATATAGTTAGAGCAATTCATCCTAATCAACCCAAGACCCAAGATTACCACATGACAACACTTGGCCATCATGGCGGCAACTCTGAAAGTTTCCCTTTTCTATGTTTGCTCTTATTCCCTGAATGATATGGAGGGAAATGTGACTGTGCTTGTGTTTGGCCTGTGCTCCCACGCTGCTCATCTCTAGCCATCATTCTTAATTCTATGACTAAGTGAGACCTTCTCTTCTTGCAATTTATAGTGTTTTGAAACAAGAACATGGGAAAGCGATAATGTGTTCAGGCTGCTGATGGGACACATCTGCTTGACAATTCTGTTAAATAACACTGATAAACTAATGCTACAGTTTGTGTTCATCTTAGGCTTCCAGCTTTCCAGATCAACAACTGACTCCTCATATTCTAGATCCAATATGACCAAATCCAAGAATATCTAACAATCTCGAGAATTAGGTGCAGTCTGCTGATAGCATGTATCCTAACTGCATATGAAGGAGTGATGTGTTATCTGGAATCAGCAAATTTTGTTTCAGTCTTCCAGCAACTTCTCTTGTACGTTTTTTCAGTGATGGGAAGAAGACAGGGAGGGTGGGGTAGTATAGAATGAAGCAATCTGGAGCTGACTTCCAATATGAGCAACACTTGTGCTCGGGCAAATCACCAAATATGCATTACCTGTTGTTCTCCTATGTACAGTAAAATATAATCCATCAGAATTAGCAAGTCTTGATGTTTATGACTATAATATATGTGAGATTCCCATCCTTGCTCATATATTTAATTATCTTTCAGAATTATGTTTAGTTATGTTTAGTTATTATGCAACTACTATAATATTTAGACTCAGATATTCATAATTGATTTTTTTTATTTTCCCCTAGGATAAATATTCAGTCTTCACTGTCAACATTATAGAGTATATTTACAATAATAATAATTGATTGCATTTGGCTAAATTCATTCAAAATTGTTTAGTGATTGTTCAATAGGATTCCACTGTCATTTTGGTTCAACCTAGGAAAGAAAAAAAAGTAAAATATTTATAAATATCCTAAGAATTCAGTAAGGCCATGAGATTAAAAAACAAAATATCCAATAATCTTCACATACTGATATGTGGATCTACAGCCCCTTAATCTGTTTGACATCAGACAGGTTAGTTTGAGAAGTAACAGCAGCCTACAATGAGCACCCAGATTTCAGCGCTCAGGACCCACATTGTAGAAAGAAATAATCAGCTCCCTCAAGTGTCCTCTAATCTCCACGTGCATATGTCTGTGTATTTTGCAAACAAACATAAACCACATTTTAATAAAGAAACACCAACAATAGCAAATAATACAATACTTTAGAAAGGTATAAGATTTAGCTCAGATCTAAAATACCTGTAACCATGCACAAAATGCCCAAGTACATTCTCCATTATAGGTGAAAGTTAATAAAATAGGATAATATTTTAAATAAAATAGGATAAGATTTTAGGATCAGACTCCTAAAATCTAAGATGTTTGAAGCATACTGTGTTGATGCGAGTATAGAAAATGGACAGTTTTGCTTTTTTTCCCGTGGCTACAAAAATATAAAATCATCATAGAAACACTTTGACAGTTAATTCCACTTTAAAGGACAAACTCTAAGAGTGTAACTGCAAAAAGGGGTACAGTTATTTATGTTAGAACTATTTGTAAAGGCACAGGATTAACAAATTCTAAATCATAGATTGGTAAATGGGTCATATAGCATTCAGACAATACATTATTTTGCTCTATAGTGAAATGAAAGTCATCACGTTTTCACAGAACAGCCACAATATTATGTGGCTCAAAACAAAATATATGTGAAAAGAGAACAGGTTCTATGCATGATAATCTGCCAGTATATGGATTCAACCTCACCATAGTTGTGAGATCTGAAAGAAGCTTCCTAAGAAAAGGAAATTCCATTCCTGGGTGAGCTAATGAAGAAGTAGGTTTACTTTTTTTTTTTTTTTTAACTTTCTTCTACTCTTTGCTATTATATTGTCTATATGTACTACTAACAACAATATGACTTACTATAAAACCTACAAATTATGTGTGGAAAGACAGATGACGTGGTTTGCTTGGTGCAGGTGCTTCCAGCCAAGCCTGATGATCTAAGTTAATTCCTGGAACTCGTGCAGTGAAGGAAGAAAAGAGACTCCTACAGGCTGTACTCTCCTCCCTGCACCCACATGGTGATATTATAGACACATGCACACAACCATACATACACAGAGAAATAGAACAAAGAGAGGGAGAGAGGGAAAGGGAAGGAGGAACAGAGTGAGACAGAGAGAAATAGAGAAAATGACAAACAGGAAGACACATACATAAGAATATCTGAAAGTTCATAAGGTTGTATTTTATAGAAAGTTGGCATCATGGGAAAGAAGCCATATTTGAAGTCTAAAGAAAAGAAGGTAGCTAGTGAGATAACCACAATCAGGAACAAAGCCAGAAGACTGCACACAAAGGAAGCTGGGGAGCTAAATCCAGGAACACCAACTGTCTGCACCAGCACCAGCCCAGTCTTATTTTAGGCGACATATATGACTGTCTCCAGGGTGTGATGCAGTCTGCCTTGGCAATTTGAAAATCATTGCTGTAATCTCCGAAAACCAAAGCACTAAAATCAATAGTGTTGACCGTATCTGATTAATCCACTTCCACTCACTGTCTACAAGCACAGCTGTGTTCGGACTAATTTTAGAGTCATTTTTTTTTTCATATAAAATATGCTACAGCACTTCAGTATCTATGTAAATAAATGGAAGCTGTTCAGCTTGAATGAGAGGGTGGCAGAGTCTCTCCAGGGTATCTGTGTGAAGCTACATTTTCAAGCTTTCCGCTTAGCAGACCACTCTCTATAGTCTTATTGGTGTGACTTGAATGCTCTGCTGTATGGAGGAGAGAAAGGCTTGGTGCGAGTGACATAAAGATTTTCTATTGATTATTGAGAGATTCATACATCTGGGACTTTCATATGGCAATGGCCAGTACTAACAAGTCTCTAGTATCTTAGAGGTGTTTGGAAACTGTTCTCATCTTTAGGTGCCTAACTCAACTGTGAAATCACTTAATGTGTGGCTTTGAGTTATGGAAGATATCTTTAAAGAAATCAAACTGTCCTATCTTTTGATCTTACTCCTGCCCAATGGGGCAGCTTGGTTTTTCTATCTTATCAGGTCTGGATCCACTTCTTCCTCCTCTTATGTACTCTGCCTCTCAATATTGTGTAGATATCTCATTTAATTCTACAAATAAGATCACTAAGATGTTTATATATCGGTTCTTCTCCCCTTCATATATGTCTGTGAATACACACACACACACACACACACACACACACGCACATGCATAATTTGTTATGTGATGTGTGCAGAGGAGAATAAGTAATAATTTTTTTTCTCTGACCACTTTAAGGGTTCATGCATGGGACCTTCACAATAACGGCCATATAGAAAAGTAATTTAAAGAGCTTTATATGGCTCAGAAAGTTTCAGAATTGAAGAATGTGGATAAAAAGACTTAGAAATACAGAGACTACCCCACCAGGGGGATCCATCCCATAATCAGTCATTAAACTCAGACACTATTGCATAGGACAGCAGGTTTCTACTTAAGGGACCATCGTACAGAAGTAGATGCTCACAGTCATCTATATGATGGAACACAGGGCCCACAATGGAGAAGCTAGAGATAGAACCTCAGGAGCTGAAGGGGTCTGCAACCCTAGAAGAGGAACAACAATATGAACTAACCAGAAACCCCAGAGCTCATGTCTCTAGCTGCATATGTAGCAGAAGATGGCCTAGTGGGCCATCATTGGGAGAAGAGGCCCCTTGGTATTGCGATCTTTATATACCCCAATACAGGGGAACGCCAGGGCCAAGAAGTGGGAGTGGGTGGGTAGGGGAACAGGGCGGGGGGGAGGGGAAGGGAACTTTTGGGATAGCATTTGAAATGTAAATTAAGAAAATATCTAATAAAAAAATTGAAAAAAAAATGAAATACAGTCTCTTTCTGTCGCTCTCTGTCTCTCTGTCTCTGTCTCCTCAGTGCTGGGGCTGTGGGCATGGATTTTTGTATGAGTAGCAAGGATCCGAACCTAAGTTTTTATGCTTTACAGTAGATGTTTTATGGAAGGAACCAATGCCCCAACACCATTAACCCTGTATTTTCTTCTATTTATTTATTTATTTTAGGTTTCTCTAATTTTTTAATTGGTTATTTTTTCTTTATTAAATATTTTCTTTCTTTACATTTCAAATGTTATCTCCTTTCCGGGTTTCCCCTCTGAAAACTCCCTACCCCAACCCCCTCCCCCTGCTCACCAACCCACCCACTCTGGCTTCCCTGTCCTGGCATTCCCCTACACTGGGGCATTGAACCTTCACAGGAACAAGGGCCTCTCCTCTCACTGATGTCCCACAAGGCCATCCTCTGTTACATATGTGGCTAGAGCCATGGGGCCCTCTATGTGCACTCTTTGTTTGGTGGTTTAGTCCCGTGGAGCTCTGGGGGTACTGGTTGGTTCATATTATTGTTCCTCCTATGGGGCTGCAAACCCCTGCAGCTCCTTCGGTACTTTCTCTCGCTCCTCCATTAGGGACTTTGTGCTCAATAGTTTGCTGAGAGCATCCACCTTAGTATTTTTCAGGCACTGGCAGAGCCTCTCAGGGGACAGCTATACCAGGCTCCTGTCAGCAAGCGCTTCTTGGCATCAGCAGTAACGTCTAGGTTTGATGTCCACCGATGGGATGGATCCCTAGGTGGGACAGTCAGTCTCTGCGCCTTTCCTTTAACCCTGTATTTTTATGAGAATCATCTGGATTATGTTTAGAGGGCAAAGAGCATGGGAACATTACACAGTGTTAGAAACTTGAAAAGTTTTAATTTGTGGGGATTCTTCTTGGTTTCCTTGTCTCATCTAAATACAGATAGCACAGGACAATTGTGGCACAAGTCTTCAGTGGATTGGAGAGAGAGATTGAAAGTATATGAGCAACTCAAGGAAGAGAAGGTTAATACCAGCTCAGGTAATAGATAGATAGAAGGCATGGAGCCACAAGCATGTGGCAGAGCTTGGGGAGTCTAATGCTCAAATACCTACTTTTAGTGTCCTACCTCACTGAGGCAGTTACTAGCATCCCCCCAAAAAGTATAAAGCAACGTAAAGCTCCCTGTATAAGGCAATACTAGATGGAGTCTAAGTAGTCCTATGACATTTTACTCTAAGCGTGAATAACAACCATCTTCTGGAGTGTTTAATTTTCTACAGCTTAAATTATTTACAATAGGCAAAGAACCATAGTCTCTGTATGATGCTCAGATCCAAAATATGGCATATAGCAAGTAAAAGATATTATGCTATGCTATATTATATTATATTATATACAATAGAGATGTTAGTCATATAAATTTTATATGTATCTTAATGCACGTGGAGAAACAACTTCATGCTTCTTAAACTGAATAATCACACTTATGCTTATATAGAACACTTACTGAGTTTCTGTGTTAAATGTTCATCATTGAAAGCATCATGATTATTTCTTGGGCTGCAGGAGCCTAAGGAATCTGACATTTTGCTCAAACTCTTCACCATAAGCGAACTTCAAAATGGGGAGTGTGTGGACGCTTACTTGGTGTTTATATGAATATTAACATTAATCAATGGATGCAAAGAGCCTTGAAGGATGATTACTTAATAAGATGTTAGAAATTGCAGCATCCTCTCCATCAACCTCTCTTTTCCTCTTTATTGATCAATGAAGGCTGCTTATAATCAGAGTAGCAAAAATACTTTATGTTTTCTACAGAATTAAAATATATGCATCTGTATCTTAGCATCTTGCTAACACATTCAAGAAAAAATATTAATGTAATTTAAAATATATTAATATATAAATATATAGTCATAGTTATACAAATATAACTTATATATAAATTAATATAAATATTATAAAATATATACATTATATTATTTATTTTAAAATACGTGAATACATTAATTTATAAATGTTACAATAGTATATAAATTTAATGTATATATTCTGTAAAATAAATATATACAGTACCTTAGTTACTTGCATTTTAGTTTACCAGTTGATCTCTTACAGTACTAATTCCAGTGAATAATGTTGTTCACATTATTTAAACAATGCATGATGTTCATACTTCTCACACTTAAAGCATCTCATTGAGTCGACACACAAGAAAACACATAGCCAAATGCATTTTCAAACATCACAGCTTTACAATGTGAGTTTGATACAACACACAGCTAAGCATGCATAATTACTTTCCCCTTAGAAAATATTCTAGGTCTGTCATGATGGCTCATTGGTAGGAGGCATTTGCTCCAGTGAGTTTGCTGCAGAGGAACCTCACTTGGGTCCTCCATCCATGGGCAAAACTCGGGTTCGGTTACAGGTGGGCAAAGAGTTGGCAATAGTGGGGTGACAAACAGATGTGACACAAAGGAGTGTGGATCTGAATGTAATTTGTCAAATCGAGCATCAGACATTTTATACAGAAGAAAATAGGAAAGTTCAGTGACACGCCAGAAAGAAACAAAGTGGTTACTAGAGGTTACAGGAGTCTTACACAAAACAGAGGAAATGCAAACACAGAAGGACTGGCAGGAATCACCTGGGATAAGATTCAATGTTAACAACTGGGATCAAAATCAGCTCCACCTAAGGTCCACTTAAGATTAGAAGCCATAGTTCCTATTATAGACTATTGTATATTCCACCTTCCCCCTAGGCCATTGTAAATACTTGTATCTGGGTGTAACTCAGCTAGCTATAGTTCTAAGTATCTAGTCTGGTTCCTACTCTGGTCACAAACTTCTTTATTCCTAGATAGTGGTAAATTCCTGTGTAGGGCCATGACTTGGCTATCCATGCCCAGGGTCAGATCAAGGACTGCCTAGAATCTAACTTAGCTATATGTCAAAAATTCAATCCTTAGAAGCACTTATAATGAAGCAATATTAAGGGAAAGCACACAGATCCATTTACCAACTAAAGCAAGGACATTGGAGCATTCTTTATACAGGATACCAGGATTCCAGGAGACTAAGTTTCCATGAACTTTTCGCCTCAGGACTGTGCCCAGACTTTCCAGCCTGTCAGGTGGGTCACTACTGGAGTGGATATAGCAGAGTTGAATTTGATGGGACACATCTGGGACAAATATGATGGGAAAAGGAGAAAAAGGGTCTGCCACGAGTTGTCCCCTGATATCCCCACAGGAGCCCTGTGCCATGTGTGTACACTCACTATATATATATATATATATATATATATATATATATATATATATGTGTGTGTGTGTGTGTGTGTGTGTGTGTGTGTGTGTGTGTGTGTGTGTGTGTGTGTAGTTAAGTTAGAAACCATTCTAGAGCCAGGAGCTATATAGGTATCTCTTACATAATACTTAGCTGAGTACAGGATATTGAGGATGGCCCTGGAGATAATTATATTTGATGTTAATTTCTTTCTGTGAGGGGCTGCAAACAAGGAATGAGTCAGCACTCAGGTGATTTCCTGTCAACCTGCTTCCCACCTTAATTTGTAAAGTAAAGAAAGGAGAGATGATGATTGGGCAGATAAAGGGAAGGTGGAATAGAAGGTGGGGAGAGGGAGGGAAAGGACTCAGAGGAAGAGGAAGAAAAGTGGAGCAGAAGCACATGGCCTGGAGAAATAGAAAATTCTAAGGGATCTTATAAGATGTAGAAGATGGTAGAGTATCAGTAGATCTGCTCAGTCTAGGTGCACAGCATGTATTCATATTAACTAAGTTGTGTTTTCATTGACGGGGCATATTTGGGTTGGAGATTTACCACAACAGCAGGATACCTCAGCAAACCTTTTCTGCTGTCTCAGTTGATCCTTCAGATCCTTCATTTATCTTCATGCTTGAATAGTTAAAGTTTGTTAATGTTATTGTAAGTCTGGATTCTCTAGAACAGTGGTTTTCAAATATCATAATGTTGCAACCTTTTAATACAGTTCCTCAGCTTGTGGTGTCACCAACCATCATATTATTTTGTTGCACTTTCATAACAGCAATTTTGCAACTATTGTGAATTATAATGTAAATATCTGTTATGCAGGATCTCTGATGTTCAACACTCAAAGGGTCCATGACTACTGAAAGGACCCCCGTAGGGAGACCTCCACTCAAGTCACGGGATGTTGGCGAACCCCCCAAGAACTCACAGAAGTCCAGGCTTGATGCAAATTACATGAGGCTTTATTTGGGGAAAGCCAGAGCTCTGGGGACGACTCATATCCTGGAAGTGGATAGAGGAGTCGACCCTGAGGGAAAAGAGGACCCGGTTTTTATGGTTCCTCAAGGGGGAGAGAAGGAGGAGGAGGGAGTAGGGGATTTTTCTGATCTGACAATATCTGACAATATCCATTCTTTCTACAGAAGAAATGGGTACACGGAAGATTTTTATGCTCGGGTGCACAGGTGCAAAGTGAAATCTACCACAAACACTTGGCAGTGAGCTGTGTCTCAATCTATCAACCAAACCTCAAACACTTGGCAGTGAGCTATATCAGTTGGCAAATGCATGCATTCAAAGAACAGTAGGGGCAAACACACAGATTCAAGAAATGTTCAGGCTATTATGTTCAGCTATGTAAAGGCTTTCTACTAATAATGAAATCTCTTTTCCAGTTTCGGGGTCTTTGAGACCTGTTACATTTTCTCAGGATCTTTTATTACCACTTGAAACCCACTTATTTTTTTGTTTGTTTGTTTGTTTGTTTTTTGTTTTTCGAGACAGGGTTTCTCTGTATAGCCCTGGCTGTCCTGGAACTCACTTTGTAGACCAGGCTGTCCTCGAACTCAGAAATCTGCCTATCTCTGCCTCCCGAATGCTGGGATTAAAGGCGTGTGCCACCACATCTGGCGAAACCCACTTTTTAAGAGAAAATTTTGATGACAATGATGTTGATGATGAAGACAAAGATGATGATGATGAAGATGAAGACAAAGACTACAAGGATGATGTAGACTAGGAAAACAACTTAGACTATGAAGATGGTGGTGGTGGTGATGTTAAAGGTGGCAGCAATGGTGGTGTTTGTGTGTTTATTAAATAATTTTACTTGAATATAACAACACATCTTACTCACACCTGAAAAGCTTAGTAGGAAATAATTGCTGAATCCATGAGGCATGGGATCTCAGCAGTCCCAGTCTGGCACAGAAAACCTGAAAGGTTCCTGAAGAGACATTGGTTCTTGGCGCAAGAGGGAAGCCTGGAAACATTGGCTCTCTTATCAACAAAGGTATTTGCTGCATCAGCAATGGGGTAAATGAACGTTGTGGAGAAGGCCCAGTAACTTAAGAGTCTGCTACCAGAAGGCGCCATCTGCAGTTCAACCAGGTAGGGTCAAGGTTTTCCGGCTCCTCATCTGTATGCCTTAATGGGCCCTCCGTTAGCCCAGCCAGAGTTTTTACTCCAGTCTGAATTTTACACATTCTTTTCACCCCTGAGAAATTTGAATAAACTTTTCCCTTACCCCAATTCCTACCACTTCCATATGCTCAGTTTCTGAGAGTTCAAATACAGATTTTCCCTAAAAAAAAAAAAAAAAAGGAAAAAAAAATGTTAGATTGAGGAGGGATTAATCACCAGATATAACATCTCTTCATTCTGAGTCTTGTAGTTCTTCCATTTAATAAATAGGTTTTAACATATGTTCTTAATTATAACAGTTTTGTGACTGCTAATGGAACACAAGAATCATAAATGATGTTCTTTAACTCTTGAGACACAGTTAAATGCTGAGAAGTTAGTAGTCTATTTACTCATATTAAATTGATTCAGGCTGATTCTGAGTAAATGATTGTTTTGTTTTGAATTTGGCATTTTAAGATGTTTGAGAATGCTTTTCTTCTTTCTGTTCTGAGTCTCGCTCCTCTGCATTAAGGCACTTAGTGATAAACATTACGCAGTTTTGTTTAGTGCTTTGAAGGTGCAAGTGTACACACAGACTCTGCTGGAAGCATTTCAAACCATACAAACCAGTTATAATCTCCACAATATGGAGTAATAGAAAGTCTGAATGGCACTCTTTATTGACACCACACATGATGGGTGAAGACGCATTAAAGCTATATTTGTAAATTGAGTGATAAGCCAACAAAGAATTAAGGCATGCTGAAGATAAAGTCAAAGGAAGGACATAGCAGGTCAGCCCTACACACAGCTTTTATTGTGTTACAACAGCTTCTCTCTCTTTCTCTCTCTCTCTCTCTCTCTTTCTCTCTCTCTCTCTCTCGTGTGTGTGTGTGTGTGTGTGTGTGTGTGTGTGTGTGTGTGTGTGGTATACAGGTACCTGTGCACATGCATGCTCAGAAGCTAGTTGAAGAGTCAGTTAGCCTGCTCTCTCTGTTCTATTAATTCAAGATCTGTTACTGAACCTGGAGGTAATCTGATGGCCAGCATGCCTCAGTGCTCCTTCTAACTCTGCCCTCAACTTCATTTGGTTGTCTATGTACGCTTGGCAAGGCCTGATTAGAATAGAAGTTTGCTTAATAATGAGCTCAGAAGTGTTTTGCAGGGGGAGGGGAGGCTGAAGTTTCTGATTGTCTTTATAGTCTCACTTCATAGTACCAAATTATTTTAAAATGGTCAAAGAAGTCATTATTTGAAGTGAGCTCAGACTGGTAATGATCATGGTAACCAACAGAAGTAGACAAAATGATTCTTAGCAGGAACAGATTTCTAATAGATAAATTAAAACTTGTATAATGTTTAAATAGTGTGAGTTCAGTGTTCCTAAAAAATTCACAACAAAGAAGGAGACAAGGAAATGTGAGTGAAAGTCAAAGGAAAATAAGAAATAGTACATTTACAGATCAACTATAGTATATATCCAGTGGGTATAAAGCTAAATGAATTTTAAAGTATAGGAAATTGTACAATAGGAAATTATAGAGACATTTCATAGAAATAACCTATAACAGCATATTGGTGCAGATATATAATTGAGCACATTAGTTAAAAACTTCTCAAATGAGACATCACTAAAGAATGAATAGTGCTGTTTATAAATTGAACTTCAATAAATCTGTCTTAGTGAAAGAATTACTATACAAAGTGATAATTAATGGGGCATTTATAGATTTTAATGTCTGTAGCTCTAAGGAGCAAAGGCTTAAAGGACATGCAAACCATCAACTTTAGACAATTGGATACAGACAGAACAAAGAGATCTAAAGATACTAGAAAATAAATATTTAATTGAATAGAGTAGGAAACAAATATTCAGGAAGAAGTGCCAACAAGGAGTCAAAAGCTGGTCCTCTGAGGATGCTAATTATTCAGCGCCTTAGGAACAAATTACTCCTAGATGGCTTTGATAGCCAGTCAAGGAATGACAGCTGCTTCATGGAACATAGTTCTGAGAGTCAGATGGCTAGCCACAGATGCTTTGCACTGACCATAGTTCCACAAGCAGCAGCCAGGAGCCAATGAGTAGATGCTGCTACCTCTTTGATCTCTGGGCCTGCTTAAGCCCAATGTAAGCATTTTCCATTTTGCTTGGCAAGGACAGAACAAACATCTTCTGCAGGTACTCAATTAAGAGTCAGTTTCTTCCTTTCCTTCCTTCTGTCATGCCGACTCTTTTCCCTCTCTTCCTTCCCCCTCCCTCGCACCCTCCTTCCCGTCTTTGTTTCCTTCCATTCCCCTTCTCCCATTTTTCTACCTCCTCCCTCTATCTTTCTTTCATCGCGTAATTCTTGAGCATTGCTAAGAGATTCCATGCTCTTGGCACTTTCTGTATAGCTCACAGTCTCTTTAGTCACTTATGTAAGCTGATTGCAAATAATCACTCTGAGAATTCTCCATTTAGACCCAGAGTCTCCCCTGTCATCTAAGCTACATATTCTTTTTCTTACTGGCCATCCATCTCTGTCTCTATCCCCTTTATCAACCTATCGCCAAAGTCAGCTAATTTTAACCGCTAAAAGTGTCTCTCTCTTAGCAGCTTACGGCACAGCCAAGTCACCTGGAAACTTGGAAACGTGCCAGTGCGTCAGTTTCACGTTTATTTGGTCTGAGAGAGTGAAATGAGGCTGGGAAGGCAGGATATTGCAAAGCTCCTTATGCATTCTAATAGGAAGCCTTAGTGGAGAAACAAGTGCTCACCCTGTCTGTCTCCTCGCTCGCATTATCACCCGGCCTCAGCCCCCCACAGTTTCACACATGGATTATAAAAACCACTATCAGTTGGGTTTCTGGTCTCAAGGGTTATTCACTTCAACTTCATCCTTCACACAGGATAAAAGCACAGAAGCTGTTGAAATATGCCTATTTCTTTTCCTTTTAAAAATTTCCCCATGACTGCCCTCTAATAACGTCTAAAGCCTCTTTTAACAAGTCCAGCAGTAAACGCGTCCATGTGTTCTCTATCTGACAATGCATGGTCTCGTTCATTGTCAGGTTTTTAATACAACTGAGCATCATTGAAATGTTTATTTTTTTCTTTTTCTTGAGGGAGGAAATTGATTAAATTTATGTATTAGAGGTACAAAATAGACACTACAGAAATAGAGAGAATTAAAGTCATTTCTGCATTATTCCAGTTTTTTAAAAATTATTGTTTATTCTTTGGATGCATATAATTTTACCACACGTTAAATACAAAGGCAAATTTGCATAATAAACAGATGGATATGTTTGCTTCTTTTTACATAGATTTAAATCTTGACAAATTATTTCATAACACAGGACATAGAACCCCTTCCTTGTGTTCCAGAGTTGATTAATATGGAAATTTTTGGGAAAAAAGAAAGTATCTAGGGTGGCTGGTGAATCATTTATTGAACAGAGTTCTTCTGGATTTGCTTACTGAAGCTTCACAGCTGAGGACCTGGGATATATCTCTTCCCTCATAGTAAGAAGTATGAAGCCTGCACTTGAGAGAGAATTTTCATGTATTGATTTTGTTCCTTTCTGATCTCTGTTTTTACTGTTTGAGGAGCCTCGTGTTTGTGCCGGCCTTTCTTCCAGACAGAGTTTCTCATTACTTCACTTAATTAGACTTCTAGTTGGACTTACCCACTGGTTTCTATAATGATCCCATTTTCATGATGTCTTCTTTTATTCTCTGTATGTTGTGTTCATTTGTTGTTTTTGTTGTTGTTCTTTCAGTTTCTTCAAACAGAAGCTAATGATGTAGTCATGGCTGGCCTACAGCTCACTATGTAGACCTTGACCTCGCAGCACTTTGCCCTGCTCCTGCCTCCTGAGTACTGCGATTATATATATGAGCCTCCACCGCATCCTGCTTGACCATTGCTTTAGCTACTCTGGAAGAGCCGTAGTTGCATTTCACCGCAGAGTCAGCTTACAGTCCCTGATCTTAATGCCTCCTTAACTCTCACACCTCATCGTTCTCATTTCCCTTCCTGTTTTCATCACATCCTGTCCCTATGCTAACGTGGATAATACACACTTTTCTTAAGATCTCTTAAGTTTTATTTCAACTCTTGCTGTCAGAGATAAGAATACAATAATCAGGAAAGCTAGCCCTTGTATTCCATTTGCTCAGAACTTCCTGGCACATGTACATAAAATAGTAATAAGGCTGAAAGATGTGGCAATAGACATGTGAATACAGAATGTAACATGGAAAAATAAATAATTGCAAAGACATTGAACTGATGGGTGGCATTCGAAGTGATAAGTGCTGACTGACAGGGCAGAAGAGGTGGAAATATTGTATGACCAAGAGGTAGGGAGGACCAGAGCAAAACAGTCTCCTGAACATGACTGGACCAGTACCTATACAGACTCACAGCAGCTGTGGTTGCTTCCATAAATTCTGAACAATAATATCCAACCAATCAACTTCCCAGCATGGAAGCAATGTGGTTCAGGAACATACACTGCTAGCCCAGGACTCATTGACAGGTGATGGCATCGAGAGGAGGAAAGTCAGTTTTCTTTTGAGGGTGTAATCCCTGGTAGATTGTCCATGCGCCAGTGCATGTCCCATACATTGTATGCATGTATAAAATTCCTGAATATTTAGTATTAAAACAGGAAACAGTGACTGTCAGTCTGTACCTAAAACCTAATTTGTCTCAGTACTTACTGTTAAATATTTCATTTTTTCAGACCCTTAGAAGTCCTAATGTAGCTACATCAGTCCACATTGTTAAGCCTTCTCTTTCCAGAGTCCATGTTTTAGTCACTATGGTTTTATCTTATAGGTAGAAAGCCTTTTATAAACCTTCCGAGTGACCATTATGGTAATAATGCCTAGTAAGCAATGCTCTGCACACAGCTTGAACTGAAAGCTTTTAATTTTATTTCCCTAAGTGTTTCCCAAGGAATACTTATAGGGCTGTAAATAATATTTCTCAGCCACGTGGACCACAATATGAGCAGAATATAGAAAATGAGCTCTAGGTAGATTTTTATCTTGCCACCATCTTGAAATATTCATCCAATTCCTCAGTCCATTATACTTTTTCATCTCTTAGAAACTTAGTCACTCAATGACCATGTCACCTTTAAAATACCACATTCCCACAGTCTTAAAACTTAAGAATGTGAGAGAACATGAGGTGCCATTAGTTTGTGCATGCCATATATTCCTGTTTTTGTTTAAGCGTTTGATTTTGCTTAAATGTTCATCAATGGGATGGATGGAGAGATGGTTCAGTGGTTAAGAGTGCTTGATGGTCTTTCAGAAGACTTGAGTTTTGTTTTCCACACCCATACCAATGATCTGACAGGCACTTGTAACTCCAGAAAATCAGTTCCTCTTTTCTCACCTCCAATGGGACCATGGGGACCTTCACACATGTGTATACTCTCTCTCTCTCTCTCTCTCTCTCTCTCTCTCTCTCACACACACACACACACACACACACACACACACGCACACACACAATCACTCATTCAAGCACACAGGTACCACACACACATGTATGCACATTCAAATAAATAATGAAATAATAAAATGAATTATTAAAACAAATAAATAGTCATCAAATAAATACCTCATTAATAGAATTTGGTCTCTTTTCAAAAAAAACTGTAATGTTCAAAACAAAATTCATTATCACAAAATTACAATGATATCAAACAATTTGATGGTCATTAGGAGTGACTTGAAAATGATGGCATATGAATTTGACTACATCTCAGGAACTAGTAGAAGTTGCTACCAGATCCTCAATGTAGTCATTTTGCATTGTCAGAGAATACTGGCTTAAAATTATCTCTTTTTGGAATAAGTTAAGACTTCGCAGTGAGCAGTAGCTTGTTGAGGGCAGCAGGCCAGCATTTGATGCACTGAAATTTTACTTGCCTTTTAACCTTTTCCTCTGAAGAATACTTCTCTTACTGACTCAGATATGCTTGTTCAGTGTTCTTACAAACCTTCTATTACCACGCACAAGGGAAATTTAAAAGTTTTTGTCAGTATGAAAGTCGCCCACTTGTCTAAGCTCACATTTTTTCTTTCTCTGGAAGGAAAAAATTATAGTATCTAAGTTATGTTTTAGAAAAATAAATAAATAAAGGGCCCTAAACAACAACAACACATTGAAACCTGTTTGAGTGTATGAATGTAGAGGATTTTCTGTGATTAAAAAAAAAGGATACTATATTAATCAAATATAAATACTTCTCTCACACACAATTAAAAGGAAAGGTAAGAAAAGTTGTATAGGTTTGATGGTTGTTGCTGCATCGTGGAGGGTGGCACCGATTAATGTCACAGCTGATAGAGGAGATTATTTGACAAGACTTTCTTAAGATATAGTTAGTTCTCTGTTTAGTTGTTGCTCTACTTTTGAAATCACAGGAGTTCATGTATCATCTTGCTGTAGAAATAAATGCTGGCCTAATTCTTTCCTTATTCTCCTGTGTGCTGGGATTAAAGGTATGAACACTATATATTAAGTTTTTGATACAATTTAAGGAGTTATCGAACATTCTCAGAAACAACTTTATTTTTCTCCTTTTTTCCTCCTTAGTTCTCCATTCTCCTCTCCTTCTTCCTCACTTTCCCTTTGTCCCCCTTTGCCTCCCTTTTTCGCGCCCTCTCTTCCTTCTTTCTTTCATTCGCATTTATTTTAAACAAGTGTATTTTCGTACCATATATTTCTGTTCCTCCAGTTGTTCTTAAGATAATTTTCTTCTGTGAAACCTCCTTTTCTTGTTTATGAGCATTTTGTTTCTGCTTGTCATAGACCCTCTCATGGTGGCTGATAAATCCTGGATGGCTATTGCACTGTAAAATCTAGATGAATTATGAAGAATCCTGAGAGCCTTGAATGACTTTTCTCATTGGATATGGTCTGGGACCAATGAATCCACAGCTAACCACTGCTATCTAACAGCATTATGGAGTTGTAAGCCTATGAAGCAAACAAGCAGCATTATTTTCAGGGCTTCCAATCTGTTGTGCCTCGCCAATGTCTAACCTATGCACAGTAGAATAAAATGTTTTATATACTTAGCAATTTCTGAAATGCTTTCTCTAATTGGCCAGGATATTTCTCTTACACTCTTAAAGTAAATACGGAGATATAGATCTTTAATTTACATGCTCTTATAGGGTTCTCTATGTAAAATGGGTGGGACTCAACTTTTTTGCACATTGTTGACAGCTAAATTGCAAAAAATCATTTTCAACTTGAACATTAGCAAGAATTTTCAGCAGTAAATCATGTGTGTGTGAAGGACATTAAACATTATAATTTGGATATGATATAGATTCACCACAATTCTAATTTATTCATAAATTTATAAATAAGACATTCCTTTTGTTACTTGATTCTAATGTTGAACTATATTCTATGTTCGAGTTTATGCATCTAGTTAGATCAGTACCCAAAGTCCTGCCCTTCTAACTACAGTCAATTTTAAGACCTTTTGAAGATTTTAATCATGTGTTACATTTACTGAAAGACAACGACCATCAACAAAAGAAACACAATTCAAATAGAAAGAAAAAAATAAGAATGGCTTGGTGACTGTTCTCGTTCCATCTGTCACTGTGATAAAGCACTCTGACAATAGTAACTAGGATAGGAAAGGATTCACTTGGCTTACACTTCCAGGTCACAGTTTACAACTGAGGGACAATAGGGCAAGAATTCAAGGAGGAACTCAAGTTTCTTGTTGACTTATACACGTTTCGATATCTTTCTGAAATGGTCCAGAGCCACCTGACTAGAAAGAGTACCACCAGATCCAACAGTGAGTTGGGTCCTGCTATATCAGTTAACCCCTACAATGCTCACAGCCATGTCTGTATACCAAACTAACCTGGGAAAGTCTTCAAGCTGAGCTTTCCTCTTATATCACTCTTGGTTTCTTTAAGTAAACACAGATTGCCAGGACAGGTGGAACTTAGAATAATGCTTCTGTTACTTATCAGCATGGAACATCAATCCAATAGTTTATTATAATATGCACACATAGATAATATTTAATAAATGTATAATATATAATGCATACATTATATAATTTATTATTATATCATGTTATATAATATATCATATGATATATAGTATATAACGTATGATATATTATATTGCATTACATTATATTGACTATATTAATTAGATCACTAGTTGGAAGTTGGTTTTTGCAAAACTACAATAATACTAATATACTAATATAAAACATGGACTAGTGAAAACACACACATATATGCATCTCTCCATACAAAATGGTTTTGTATGTGTTGACTCTACCAACATATCTCAAAAATATTTAAAATGAAAACCATGTGTTTATGCTGTACTTTCTTTTCAAATAATAAACTACAATTTTTGCAGTATTATTTACATTAAGGCATTTTAAGTAATCATGAGTTAGTTTAAGCTATACAGGAGAATATGCATACAATGTGTGAAAATAGTATAACATTTTAGGTAAATATCTTGATCATGAATGCATTTTTTTAATGCACAGACAGCAAGAGAAGATCATCTATACATTGTATTTACCAAGTGTTTCATTACTGTTAGTTAATATCAGAATATTACAAAGGACCTAGTGGAATTTGAACTGAGGATACCTGGCCACAATATCTCTCTGGTCTTTGCTCTCTTCAGTCTACACTGGGATTCCAGATAGTCATCATTTCCATGCAAATATCATCTGACTGGGGGATTGGAAAGAAATAAGGAAGGGCTGCTGGAGTAGCATAGGGATCATTTACCCACTATGGAAAATTGAACATAGAAACCATGTCAGAGGAGAAAATTAGTCCTGTGTTCTGTGATCAGAAATGGAGTTCAGTAGAAATATACTTGTGAAGGTGTGTGATTTTCTTGTGGGCACTGAAAGAACACTGCAGTCTAAAAAGCAACTTGTGCGTCACAGGGTAATTCCATGAACTCTAGAAGATAGTTAAGATAGAAATATAGCTTTCAGCTATGCACACATGTAGCATTCTGAACACTCTAAATGGGTCAAGCTGAAAGACAAGTGAAAATATTCAATTTGAATTTAACATCATAAACAAAGGTAAAACGGATTAAAAGCTACATCATCTGATTAAATTTTTCTCATTGTAATGTTAAAAAATTATCTATAGTCTTGAAAAATATTAAGCACTCTAGTAAGGTGGCAGATAACAGAAGGAACACTATGTACAATATAAAAAGGCAAATTTGAACATTGGCTTATGACTTACAATTCAAACACTTTGGGGTTGTCTATCTCACCCGATTAAAATAGATTATTTTATGAAATGAATTGTTTATATTACATAAAGCAACATTTTAACTGAGATTGCCTTTCCCATCCCATTAATTCTGACCAGTGAAATGAAGTTTTCTTATGGTCTCCAAATGTTATTTGCCTCATATAACATGAGCATAATTACAAATAGAAGATTCAGCTCTGCTAATGAAGAGACACAGAGAAAATGCATTGAGATTTAGAATGATTTCCTATCTGCCAATGGTAATAGTTGACATTTACTGTTTATGGCCAGGCTTATTCCCTTTCCTCAAAAATATCTATTGACACTCATTTTTCATATGTTAACTTATCATTTCAAATTTCCTGGTTGCACTGAAGAGAACATAGAATTTTTGAAGAGGAAAAAAAAATGTGCAAATTACAATCAATTCATTTGACACCATTTTCTTCACAGTCAGTTAGTTTCCAGAGCTCTCAGAGGTTAGAGTACAGGACAAGAACACAAAGGTTGTTGTGTAAAAGATGATGCTAATACTTCTTTACACTAATAATATCCTGAATTAGAGAATAAAGGTAGAAGAAGGAAAAAATAATGCCCATATATTCATCAGAAATGTCAGATTAAGCACTCAAATGTTGAATACTAAAAGTGTCACTTGTACTTACAAGTTAATTGTTTTGATAACTGACAATTTTTGTAGTGTCAATGAAGAATATTCTTTTAAATTTTATGGCCTTATGTTTCTACATATGTATATAATTTAACATATGTTTACATTTATTTCTTCTTAATATATTTATTATACAAAGTCATTCTGTCCCACCCTCACTTCCCCGAAACCCACTTTCTTTTCTTTTTTTTTTTTTTTTTTTTTTTTTTTCCTTTTTTTTTTAATGGAGTTTGGATATCTTACTTTTTTTTTCTTTTTTTTTCTCTTTATTAGATATTTTCTTCATTTACATTTCACATGTTATCCAGAAATTTTCCCTTACCCTCCCGCGTCCCCGCCCTGCTCCCCTACCCACCCCCTCCCACGTAATGGCCCTGGCATTCCCCTGTTCTGGGGCATATAGAGTCTGTATGACCAAGGGGCCTCTCCTCCCAATGATGGCCAANTTTCTCTAGCTCCTACCTTGGGAGTCCTGTGTTCCAACTAATAGCTGACTGTGAGCATCCACTTCTGTGTTTACCAGGCACTGGTATAGCCTCCCACAAGACAGCTATATCAGGTCCCTTTCAGCATTATCTTGCTGGCATGTGCTATAGTGTTTATTTTGGTGGCTGATTATGGGAGGGATCCCTGGCAGCCGCCGTCACTGTCACTGGTTGGTCCATCCTTTTGATTCAGCTTCACACATGATCTCTGTAACTCCTTCAGTGTGTGCTTTGTTCTTAATTCTAGGAAGGGGCACAAAGACCACATTTTGAACTTCATTCTTCTTGAGATTCATGTGTTTAGTAAGTTGTATCTTGGGTAGTCTAGGCTTCTGGTCTAGTATCCACATATCAGTGAGTATATGTTATATGAGTTCTTTTGTGATTGGGTTAAACCCACTTTATTTTCTTTGGGATTTCCAGACATTAGTTGCATTGTTTTGTGTTGTGGAAGCCAGAAGATTTGGTAATATCCAAACTACCAGCTTATTCTTTGATTTAATTAGAAATGGAGAAATAGATGAATACCACCCTCGCCCCTGCTATTTTTACTGTATATAGCATTTCCCATAAATTATAATACCTCATTTTACAAATGTGTTTATTATAAGGTAGATAAGCAGATAACCTTGAACAAGACACAGGCAAGGGTAAAAAGCATGCTGTCTTAGTCAGGGTTTCTATTCCTGTACAAACATCATGACCAAGTAGCAAGTTGGGGAGGAAAGGGTTTATTCGGCTTACACTTCCATACAGCTGTTCATCACCAAAGGAAGTCAGGACTGGAACTCAAGCAGGAGCTGATGCAGAAGCCAAGGAGGGATGTTCTTTACTGGCTTGCTTCCCCTGGCTTGCTCAACCTGCTCTCTTATAGAACCCAAGACTGCCAGCCCAGAGATGGTCCCACCCACAAGGGGCCTTTCCCCCTTGATCACTAATTGAGAAAATGCCTCACAGCTAGATCTCATGGAGGCATTTCCTCAACTGAAGCTCCTTTCTCTGTGATAACCCAGCTGTGTCAAGTTGACACCAAAACTAGCCAGTACACATGCCATCTATCCTGTGTGAGAATGAAGACCTGAAACCTCTAAAAGACAGAATTTGAGAAGTTATACTGTATTGAGTCATGCTAAGCAGATAGGAACTCTTCTTATTCTGTCTTCAAAGATGCACCAAGATTTATTCTTCTATTATCCTTATATTGATGACATGTCAACCTTCATGACTTGAAAAAACAAATACAAACAACAACAACAAAAAAAGCGGCTGTCAATCACAGTAGTAACCTTCTTAGTAACTCTTGGTTCAGACAGTTTCTCTTGTCTTTCACAATTAAAATCAGTGTTAGCTGAAGGCATTTATATACAAATGAACAATCCTCTTGTGGCAGCCCTTTCACCAGAAGAAAAAGAAAGGCCTGTTTTTAATTAATGGGTAATTACATCATTTAGAAATTTTAATGGACCATAAAAGAGGCTTTAACTTTTATTTTTGATGATTTGTCACATTAATGGAAGAAAAGAAAGGAAAGAAAGTAGATCTTCTGTGAAGGTGGAGGGCATGAAGGTAACAAAATGCCATCTGTGGGAAAATAAATAATTATTAGACCTCGACTTAGACAAACTATAGAAGTTAGAACTATCCAAGAATTTTTCAATGACAATAGTTAATGATTTAAGAACTATAGTTGAAAATGCTGGTAATATATATGGAGAATTGAGGAATTGATAGCAAGATGGTATTTCTAAGCAAAGTAAAATAACCAAAAATACCAGAAAAGGATATCATAGTACATATTTTTTGTCTCTCAACAGTAGACTTGATGGAGGAAATCAATGAATTTGAAATTATATCAGTAAACATTCCTTAACACTGAAACTCAAAAACAAAGTGAAATATCACACTAAAGAGCTGCAAGACAAAATAAAACTACTTAAAATATAAGTAATATGCCCTCAGAGCTCGTGTCTCTAGCTGCATATGTAGCAGAAGTCGGCCTAGTCAGCCATCATTGGGAAGAGAGGCCCCTTGGTCTTGCACACTTTATATACCCCAGTACAGGGGAATGCCAGGGCCAAGAAGTGGGAGTGGGTGGGTAGGGGAGCAGGGAGGGGGAAGGGTATAGGGAACTTTTGGGATAGCATTTGAAATGTAAATAAAGAAAATATCTAGTAAAAAAAAATAATTAACTGGAATCCACTAAGAGATAGAAATCAGGATAGAACTAATGTCAGGTGGGAGATATGTGTCAGGGATTAGTAGTGTTAGAGGCCATTGAGGAAAGACCCCCCTCCCCCCTTACGTGTGGCTTTGAACACCATCTTCTATTTCTTGGTAACTGAGAAAGTATAACATTACAACTGCCCTTCTTTAGGCCTGCTAGTCAAAAGAATGGTGTTCACTTCTGGCCCATGTACATAATGTTTTTATCTACTCCAAAAATTAGCATATTATATACTATTGTTTCCTCCTTTATGAATTAATCCAGCTGGACCTGTCAATCACATGGCCTGGAGTCCAAAATCCCAGGAAATCTGGTTCCCTTGAAAATAGAGATGTGAGGAAAAGTTGCTCCTTTAATGACTTTATCTCTTGATTTTTCTCCATCGTCTTTTACTTGGCATTTCCAAAGATTATAGTTTGCT
This sequence comes from Mus minutoides, assembly GCA_902729485.2. Lineage (NCBI taxonomy): Eukaryota > Metazoa > Chordata > Mammalia > Rodentia > Muridae > Mus > Mus minutoides. Next base: position 922,805 of record LR750069.1, read on the forward strand.
TATTCTGTGGTCTACTCACCCCACCCCCTTTTGGGGCTCTAATTGCCTTTGAGCTATTTCCCAAGTCTGTTTTTAATTCTTTCCTTGGAGACTAACAATAAGGACAGAATCCCAATTTTCCCAGTAACATATATATTTGAGTCAGTAATAGTTGTATTTTAAGAACTAAAGAGAGACTCCATATTATAAATCTTAGAAGATCTAAGAACAATTAGACCCCTAAATGGATCTGCCCTCAATAAAAACCTCTTAGAGTGGCTATTTACCGTTGAAATAAATGAAGAATCCAAGAAAGACAGCCAAAACATTCAAGGCAGATATTAAGAGTAAGATTGAATGGTGAATACATCTGATAAATAAGGATGAATTACGAATAAGGATGAAAAACTCCATTTATGACATTCTACATATTCTCTATAATATGACTTTCTGAAATCTATCTAAAGCTACACACACACACACACACACACACACACACACACACATATATCTCATTGGTTTCCAAGCCTTAGGTGAATGATGATATTGGTTACCTAGAAACACCAAGGTATTTTTGGTGTATGATAGAGTTTAACTGTGCTGATTGTTGTATGACAACCTGTATTTTGTACACTAAAAAAGTACCAATACAATAGACTGTGAAAGTCATCTTTTGTGAAAGCTATCAATGTACACAGAAGTCTCAAGGAAAACAAAGCCAATGGAGGTGCTAGAATTTAACTTTAAGTTTAAACTGTTAAGATCTTGATATAATTGTTACAAAAGCATGATTTTTTTAAAAAAAACAATTATATCTACTATACTGAATTCATAGAGAAATATCTTCTTTCTGCACTAAACCTTGAATATCGACATGGAAATCATAACTAAGAAAGTTTAACTAAGGATAATAAGAACTCAACTGATTTCTTTCATAATAAGAGAGGTCAGTGCCAGAATAAATAAATTTACTAAGGTACAACCCCAGTGGGATTTGGAAGTAAGGTTTCATGTAGAAACTCCCAACTCGATTGTGTCAGTAAGCAGTTTGATTTAAGAGTTCATGCAGAGGCTTTTAACTTAGAGCCAGGAAGTCGGAGCACCTCTTTCACATCCTGTATGGTAGTGCTACATTTGCAGTGTGGCCCTGCTCAAGTATCTAGGAAACCTCCAAAACAAGCTAGCCGTGCCCCCAACCCACTTTCATGTGCTCAGGGATGTAAGTGTAGATTCTGGTAAACTGCTCTGTTAACAGCACTAGAATTTAGCACACAGTACAGTAAAAAGGTACTAGGCAATATAGATGTATATTCCAGTGTACCACTCAGCTAACATCACTAGAGTTTAGCACATAGAAGAATATAAGGACTTTATCATATAAAGTATGGGAATTTCTTTCAAACTTTGTAGGGCCCAAATTAATCTTTATGTAGTTATAGAAGAAATAGTTGTCTATTTCGGTCCATCACAACTGCCAAAGAGGCCCGTTGACTCTAACAATAACCATACACCCTTTTTTTTTTCTCCTAGGGGATTCCAATTCTACATTTTAAAAGTAGATTTACTTTTGTCTTGCAGATCTTGGGTGTCAGAGAACAGGGGTGTATTCTATAGCCATATTTGTGTCTACTAAACAGTGGTTCATCATCTTCCCTAAAGAACGACAAATTTCCATGATAGAGAAGTTTTATTTCAGTCACCCCAGTGAAATGATTTGGGGAAAAAGAGAGGACAGATGATCAAGTTTCCACAGAGCCCTCCAAAACTCCCCAATTTTAAATCAGAGGCTAATGTTGGGCATAGAGAAAATGGCGACAAGGGCAGATGGAGCCCCAATGATTAACCCATTAGAAGAGGTGACTCTCCTCACAGGTTCAACACCACTAAGAAAGGTTTGCATTTGGGACCAAAGGTGACACTGAGATGTATTTCTTTTTGTGGATAAGAGTTTTGTTGAAAGAATGGATGACACCATGGGCAAGGAGACAGTGCCAGAGCAGGGTCTCTCAGGAGAGTTCAGACTCCATGGAAGAGTGAGCATCCTCTTATAGAAGTTCTGTGCTACATGATTGATGAGTTGCCTCTAGTACGTGTCTGGTCTGCAGTCAGGTTGTCTTTCAAATAGCTATAAGGATGGTAAGGCAAAAATCTAGAAAAACAAGTTGCTTTATGTCTAGATGTGAAATTTCTAGTTATGAAAATTGTTACTTTAGCTAAAATGAATAAAAGCTTCACAAAATGATGTCATGATCTAACACCAAATTGTTTTCTTATTGAAAGATAGTATTATTTAGCTTCTGAATTCTCCTGTCATTTTTTTTTCTTTTCTTTTTTTTTTTTTTTTTTTTTTTTTTTTTTTTTTTTTTTTTTTTTTTTTTTTTTTTTTTTTTTTTTTTTTTTTTTTTTTTTTTTTTTTTTTTTTTTTTTTTTTTTTTTTTTTTTTTTTTTTTTTTTTTTTTTTTTTTTTTTTTGCCTTTGTTGCTGTTGTTGTTGTTAATACGTCCTATCTACAATGATCTTTTCTGAACATTCATTTGAGACTTTATTACCAACATGCTGGCTCCCTCTGGTCAGACTTATTCCTACTATCATATGGCAAGATGACTTCAAACTGTGCCATGTCCATTGTGACTTCAAGAAAGACTATGAAAAGTATCTAATTGGATAGTAATGTTTATCTCAGTTTACTTAAGTAAAATTGCTATCTGCTTTTCTGATGTTCTTTCTCTCTGGTCCCTTGTCTTGAACCTGTTTGCATTCCAGATTCATTTTTGTGTTTCTGGAGTTGGATCCATATCTCTGTAGCTTCCTTGGATTTCTCTGGACTACTGTGTGATTTCAACAGTGAACACATTTCAACATTATGAACTGTACAACATGTGGATTTCTCCTTCAAAACCACACTGTTATAAAAGTGAGTTTGAGTTCTGATGGTGTCTGGTGAAGTTTCCAGGCCTATGTTCCCAGGAAACATAGTTGTACCATGAACTAATTTGTAAAAATGGAAATGGAAACATTTTTTTTATTGATTATATTATTTATTTACATTTCAAATGTTATCCCCATTCCTGGTTTCCTCTCTGCAAACTCCCTATCACATCCCCCAACATCCCTGCTTCTATGAGCTTACTCCCCAACCCACCCACCCACTCTTTCTTCACCATTCTAGCATTGCCCTATGCTGGGGCATCAAGCCTTCACAGCACCAAGGGCCTCCACTTCCATTGATGCCTGACAAGGCCATCCTCTGCTGTATATGCAGTTGGAGCCATGGGTTCCTCCATGTGTACTCTTTGCTTGGTGGTTCAGTCCTTGGGATCTCGGCGGGGGGGGGGGGGGAGTGTCTGGTTGGCTGATATTGCTGTTCTTCCTACATTTTTATTAGGAAGGAAAAAGATGCCTGAAATGATGTGAACTAGTAAACTACAGAAAAGCAAATGTCCTAAAGCATGGGCTCTTATGCTCATAACACTTTGTAAGGCAGCCATATACAGCACCTCCCTCTCAGGCCTTAACAGTGCATCCTTATTGCACAATGTCTGGACAGGAAGAACTTGCAGTCTATTTGTTTCCAACTTGCTTTTGTCACACATTATCTTGCTGTCACTCTCTCAATCCTAGCTTTCTGACACATCAGAGCATCTGGTGTGCAGTTTAGATTATCGATGTATGCTACCCTCACGTGACAAGACTGTCTTAAAAGTTAAGAGTTAAGCCAAGTTAGTGAGTCTCTTGATTTGGAGAAAGGACAGACATACTTGCATTGAGCATAATGTTGGGACAAGAAAAGGAAAATGGTTAAATACTACAGAAACAGCCACAGGATCACCTGAGACTTTTGGAGTTACATGATTTAAAGGAGGTACACTACAATGAAAGTTAAGAATGTAGAGAAAATGTGTTAGCCTACTTGTTTCTTTACTGAAAGATTTATATAAATGACATTAAAAGGGAGTTTATGAAATAGTGAGAAGTCTTTTGTTGTTGTTGTTGTTGTTTTTGTTTTGTTTTGTTTAGTTTTGTTTTAGAGACAGGGTTTCTCTGTGTAACCCTGGCTGTCCTGGAACTCACTTTGTAGACCAGGCTGGCCTCGAACTCAGAAATCCGCCTGCCTCTGACTCCCAAGTACTGGGATTAAAGGTGTGCACCACCATTCCCGTTGAAAAGGCTTATGTAGAAGACATGAACAAAGTTTTAAGAATCAAAGGTATTTTTCTATAAATATATCAAAGAGATACCACATCTCTCCACAAACCTGTATACAAACATACATGCAAATTATAAAAATAAATGAATAAATTAAAAATCACTTTCCTATAAATGTTTGTGTTTTTTCTATCACAGGTACTTCCTGATTCATCAGGATAGTGGCTCCTGAATAACTCAAATATGGTCATCTCTAAATTATCAGCTCACTGGTCTTGTGTGCCTAGTTTAGAAGTACCTCCAGGGGTCTTCAAATGGATATATCTCCAAAAAGGAAGACAGCCAGGAGTTGGATGCCAGCTACGATCCTAGGTTGCCAGTTGTCTAAATTAGACATCCTTCTATGGGATAAATGGCAAAAAAATTTTATTTATAATATTTATATTATATGGTTTATAATTTTAAGAAATTATATATTTGCTTTATGTAAAGCAGATCAGTGAGACATGTTTGCTTTATCTAAAACTAATAAGTTTGAGGCATTTCTTACAAATGAAAGAGTTTATATTTGTTAGAGAGAAAAAACTAACCCTTAAACTTAATGGGTAACAAACATCCAGCACTATTATTCATTGTGGTTCAAGGCAACGAACAGGAAGTTAATGGTGCTATTTTCTGAGGCAATTCTCAGAACATATTAACTAATGAACAATTTTGGCCTGGTAAGGGGATGATGGTTATATATTTCAAGGAGAAAAAGCATCTTAACTGTAATTGTGAGAATTTGTCTTAAATATACAGCATATCTACTGTAGCATTCTGGAAGAAAACTCACGACCAGGCAAGGAAAACACATTACATTAATATGTCTCAATAGTCAGTGCTGGGTCAATTATCCCATTATCACCAGTGGAGAGCAAATGATAAGTAAGTAACTCTCAGACAGGCATGTTTTCTGATGCCAAGTAAATGCATAATAGAGTTACAAGTTTAAGGACCCCACTAACATTCTCCATTTATTTGTATGTGATTGATTCATGATATTTCAATCATTATTGCACATCGTTCTCTGCAGGTAAAAGGATATAAAATGTAGAAGAAACTGAATCTTATAGGTAAGTGTGTCTCCATCCTATAGACATCCAGAACATGATATAATTGTAGATATTTAGAAAAATGTTTCAATGGGCTGGAGAGATGCTCCAGATATTAAGTGCACCTGCTGGTCTTACAGAGATTTGATTACCAGCATCATGGTCTGGCATCTCATAACCTTCTCTATCTCCATATTTGGGGTATATGATGCCATCTCTGGCCTCCACTGGCACCCAGCATACAAAAAAAATAAAAATAGTAAACCTGGGACTTTAATTGGGGAGGGAGGAAGAAGATAAGTACAAATGGTGAGAGAAAGAGGAACATAAAATAACACTAAGGATATCCATGAAAGCCACACAAATTTATCATTGTTTATTTCTTAAAATTTCATAAAATATGTATTAGTCTATATGTACAAATATATAATTTATCTCATTTGTTCTTGTCAGTGTTTCTGCCCAAAGCCATAGATTATTAAACAAACATCAAGCATGAGAAACTTCCTTTTTGAGTTGGTAGAGAGCCCAAGAAATTTTCAAAGCATATATACTGCTTAATATATAGCATATTTTATATATATATATATATATATATATATATATATATATATATATATATAAAAAATGAAACATGCCTGGAGGTCAGAGGACACTATGTATCATTCCTTCCTTCTACCATTTGGATTTGGGAATCAAATCTAGGTCATCTGCTTTAACCACTGAACCATCCCAGAAGTTCTAGGTGAAGACTAGAAGACAGCTAAAGACAGCTACACACAGAAGAAATTTGTGATTGCAAATTTTTTGACTTGCAATGGCATAAGGGAATGTCACAGTATGTCAGAGTCCATCTTCCTGTATGATTGAAGGGAAAATAGTACTGTTTACCCATGGACCAACTAAAGACCATTGAACTCTGCAAACATCTTCGGCTAATTCATATGGTCAGCCTGACCTACAGAAATGATCATCAAATATTTGAACTAAAATTGATATCATTTGATGAATTACCGTTTAATCTGCATTTCTTAATCATGTTTTAGTATTTTTGTGAATTTTAATGAATTGTGTGTAAGAAGACATGGCATTTAATTACTTTATCCTTTGATAAAAAATATTTGTTCTTTTAAATACGTAAATCATTTTTTAGTTATTTTAAAACTTTGTGTTATTGGAACAAAATTGCTAAGATAAGTTTTCTAAAGTTTTCTAATTTTATTTTATATGTTATGTATGTAATTATGTATGTATGTATATATGTATGTATGTACATATGTGTGTGTATGTATGTCTGCCTGAGTACATGTTTGTGCCGCACATCACATGCACTGCTGGTACTCATAGAGGCAGTGGGAAGGCATCAGATCCACTAGAATGGAACTTACAACAAGTTGTGAGCCACCATGTGTGTGTTGGGAATCTAACCTTGATCTTCTGCAAAGCAGCCAGTGATCTTGGCTGCTGAGCCATCTCTTCAACACTCTAAAATAATTTTATATTTAGAAAGTGATCCTGAAGTTCATGTGAAAATATAGCAATATGATATCTCTTTTAATGTGACATGTTAAGATAGAGTGAAGACATGAAGAAATATTGCATGATCTCATACCAATGAGCCAAACTGTCGTCATTCTCCTGTCCTTTTAACACCTGTTTTACGGACAGTGTCCCACTCATGTGATACACCTTCTGACTTTTCCCATTTATCAGTTAAGACCAAGATTTTTGATTGCTAATACCAAATTATTTCTATGTGACGGCTGTGAGATGAAAACTTAATGCAATTTTCACAAGGAGAAATTTAAATATAAAGAATTGTTAGCTGCGTGGATTGCTGTTAATTAGGTTACTCAAAAAGCCATGGAGTTTTTATCAAGACACCAAGGAGTCAGCTGCTGGAAGAATCAGCATGAATCCATTAATGCTTAAAAGAAGTTGAAAGGCTGGCTGATGAGCTAGGTTGCATCTCAGCTGATGTCACGGTTTTTGATCTTAGAGGACAGGCCTTACCAGATCTCCTGAGCAGTAACACAACATGGCTGGGGTTTCTGGAAAGAGATCTGTCTTGGCTTGCTGGTTCTTGGATGTCTGTTCTGTCACAGCTGGAAAAAGCACCAACTGAATCAAGGCTCTACTGGGGGGACTGCTGCTGAGATGGAGAAATTTTACTTGTTGCCACTGGCAGCTACTGAGTGGAAAGTAGCAAGTTGCAAGGGTTTCTGCTTCCTGCCCTGGGCTCCCTCTATCACCCCCTGATGATAGAGCCTTATAAGCTGCCAGCTATCCAAGCAGAGAAGTTTATAGAACTATGAGTCACCAATTGCAAAGCTCATTCATTTCTTACCAGAATGAACTTACCAGGATCAGAATAAGTTCAACTGACCATAGCCTAAGGCAGACATATATCAGGATATCAGGATGTGGAAATCATCTGGCTTTAACTTAGGTATTGAGTGATATATATCTATATGTAGATAGATGATGATAGATAGATAAATAGATAGGTGATAAAGAGATAGAGACATAGATAGATACATACACACCACATTTGAATACTTTTTTTTCAAAAATAAATTATTTACAAATTCTAAATAAGAGTCAAGGTGAACTCAGGAAGCAGCCATTAATTTGTATAAAAGAGTCTCACTTAAACAGGTTTTGTGAGTCTCTCAACAGCAAAATACACATGTTAACCATTCACTATCATATACATGCCCAGGGGAATGAATACCTGAAGGGGGTATGTTATGGGCACATAATATAAGCAAAT
>LR750069.1:935796-1001970 GCA_902729485.2 Mus minutoides
GACTTATAGGCAGAACTTAAGTTGTTTTTTTATATCATGGGGATAATTACTGACGATTCTTCATGCATGACAGCCATTCATGAAGCACAAACTCATTTGTGATATATGAAAGAGTTTTGAAGGCATTACTTTGTGCTATCAGAAAAGACTAGGAAAAACTTTTGCATTTAGGTAAAAGTCTAAAATATTGAACACAATTACTCATTTATTAATTCTCAGAAAAAGAATGTGTTTCATGTAGTCTTTGTTCATAAGACTTTGTCACAACATAAAAATAGCTCACATCCCAGGTTCTGACATTTGTCAAAGCTCTTGAAGTTATTATTAGCAAGGTATAATGAATAGTCAGATTCCAATGTTATGTGTGGTGGACATGTTCCATCTTGTAGTAGAACAAACAGTAGGGAAGGACCTGTCTATCAAAGGCTAGGTACATTTTTAACCTTCATACTTTGCCTGGTTACATTTACATGTAGCCATTGGCAATTAGTTAAGTATCTTTTTTTTTTTCCTCAAGTTCAACATGACTACATTTTAAACTTCATCAAAGTTTAGAATTCATTTTGGTTGTAGACTTTAGCTAATAATCCAATTTTCTATATAGCTATGAAATTATTTCAGATGTATAATAAACTAGATATATTATCTCCACAAAACAAGTATAATTGTGATATGATATCTAGTCTCAATGATTTTAATTTTAATGTGCCAGGTGATTTCCTTTTAAATACATTAAACATATAATTTGTGAAACTCTATTAAGAACCTCATGAATGCTGTTATTTTTATTAAGAGATTAAAAATCTTGATTATTCTTTATTTGCTAAAAGTAGTGTTTGCATTTTTCTTATTTTCCTTTTCTATAATTTGAATTGTTGCTTTTGTTCATTGAAGATTAAGATTTGTCTAGAATTTGTTTCTTTTTAAGATTTATTTTCTTTTAAATATATGAATGTTTGCCTGCCTGCAATTCATGTGCAGCATGTAGATGTGGTCAGTGTCCGCAGAGGCCACAGTAGGTCATCACATCCCTTAGGTTTGGAGTTCCAGGTCTTTAGGAGCCATCATGTAAATCTGATGAACTGAGCCCTTGTCCTCTGTAAGAACAAACAATGTTCTTAATTGCTGAGCTGTCTCTCTAGCCCCTAGAAATTCCAATTTTCTCTATAACTACCAAATTATCTCAGATACATAATAAACTAGTTCTATCATCTTCAGCAAATAAGTATAATTGTGGTGTTCTAGTCTCATTGATTTTCTTTTTAATGTACCAGGTGATCTGTTTTTAAATATATCAACTTTCAAACATATCTTGATTTAGATTTCAGGGTCACTTTCCAATTATAAAATTACTTTGCTCTTTTTTTTGTTCCAATTATACAACATTTTAGAGCAACTTGATAACTGATGTATTTAAAAGATCAACTAATTTGACCAGGTACAAAGTATATTAGTAACTAAACATTACAAGTACTATGTATCAGTTTGCTAAACTATAAAATTGCTTGAATTCTACATAAATGGTTGAATAATTCACATAAATTAGTAATAAGATTGGCCATAGAAAGGAGAAAAAAAGTAATTTTTACAAATAATTTATTGATAATACTAAAGGTGTTATTGTGTTAAAAGTTATTCTTTAACCATAATATTGTGGGCCCTTTTCAGTTTTTTAATACAGCTTTTGTTTCCACATGAATTTTAACAAGTTGGTGGTTTTGTTATGATTAACTTTATTTTTGACATCATTCAATCTGATCAAACTCACTCCCCAACCTCTGTTTTCTTCCTCTAGCTCTCGACAAACTCATCAGCTCCTCATAAGTCTCCTTCAATTACCATGTTTCTTGTTTGATTGGGTTATGGTTTTCTAACCCTTGAGTTTAAACTTTGCCATCAACATCTATATCATGTGGGTCTATCCACTGGAGAATATAAGATTCATCAGTGGCTAAAAGTCTGTAGGCCACTGAAGTCTCATCCCTCATTCAGTATTCATTGACTGTCGGGTAACTCCCAATGGAGGTGCTGGATCCCATAAACATCTTCCCTACCCATGACTGAATATTGACTGGCCCACTCTGTGCAAAGAGTAAGGACAAGTTTGGCTGCTAAATTCATAACTATAATTTTCTTATCATATGAAATTGATGGCATTTCATAGCTTCCCTCACCATCATCTGGTTCTTATATATATATATATATATATATATATATATATTTTTTTTTTTTTTTTTCTAGCCCTTCTTTGTGATGTTCTCTAAGATTAGCAGCTAACACAAATGGCCATTTTAGGGCTGAGCATTCTATAATGACCTACTCTCATGAGATTGGGCAACCACGAGTTTCTACATTGGCTGATATTCACTGCAGAAAGAAGCTTCACTGATCAAGTTAAGGTCAACACTTGCCTATGGTACTGAAATAAACACTTAGAAGGCAATTTGACACTATTTAGGTTGAACAAAGCAGTCGTGGTTTTCCCCCTAGGACCTGTGACCTCCACATAAATTGGCTTCTAACCAGAATTTCAGTTACAGACATGAATTGCCTCCTGTAGTAGGGACCTCAAATACAAGGAGAAAATTTTAGGTTACTATAGGAGGAACTAGGGCAGCCACCCCTACATAAATGCCGGGGACAGCACAGCCACAAAGGCATCTCCTGCAGAAGGACTTAAATGAAGACTGCCCAAGAGACTAAGGATTGCTGATGCACATAATGTCAGCCAATCAGGAACTGCTGTTTAGAAGAGTGGCTTTCTCGGGACCAATAGGGCATGGGTGGAGATTATTAAAGAAGCTTGCAGCACTGTTCAGATGAGCTTGCTGAAGCATTTCTCACCTGCTCCCAGAGTCTGTTTTTTGATTCCCAGCCACCTCACCTCCAATCCCCAAGGGCAGGTAGGTTCTGGCAGTGAGTAGTCCAGGGCACAGGCAGCAAGTTAGCACTAACACTACTACAGGTCCATCTTGACTGATAGATTAGTATTGTAGCATACTACTCCCAGCATTGGATAAGATAATTGATGCCTTTTCCTAAATATTTAACAATATATTTTTTCAGTAATAGGAGCAGTCTTATCTTTGGAAGGTTTGTGTGTGTGTGAAAGCTGAATAATCCTTTTTTTTTAATGTGAAAGATGAATAATCCATCTAATCCAATAGAACAGTAGCCATAGTAAGCTGATTTACAGCATTTTTATGTGGAAATGTGAAGAGACTCAGGTAAACCAAAGCATAATCTAACTTGACAAATCAATAAGTTCATCAAGTTTCCTTACAATACATTGGTGAGGAGGCAAATATCCCCATATATAAGAAAAAAAATACATAACAAAACAAAAAACAGAGTTAAGCATGGATAACAATTAATAAAAAGTTTATTATAAGAGCTCTCCATTAGACATACAGATGGCTTGGCCAGTTTAGAGAGTCTCTTCTTCCTAATGATTGTTACTACTTGTGTAACTTTACCAGGGGCCTTGTTTTCTAAGTTTCAGGAGCTTCCTGTAACTCATGAACTGTTTCCATTCTTAGTTAATGCATATTCCTTCACCAATCAGGAAAGATAGTTCAGTTCAAAGAAAGTTATACATCACCAGGTTTATCAAAACAAATATATGACCCTAAAGTCTGTAGAAGTGCTTGGTATTGAGAAGTAGGCAATGGTATACTTGGTCTTTGAGAAACTCTCATTTAAGAAGGGTCATTCTGCTGGGTGGTGGTGGCACATGCCTTTAATCCCAGCACTTGGGAGGCAGAGGCAGGTGGATTTCTGAGTTCAAGGCCAGCCTGGTCTACAAAGTGAGTTCCAGGACAGCCAGGGCTACACAGAGAAACCCTGTCTCAAAAAATAAATAAATAAATAGATAAATAAATAAATAATAAATTTTAAAAAAGGGTCATTCTAAGTCAAGCTCACTTACATATATCCATGAAACTCATAAATAACAAATGGTCCACTCATCTCAATGGTAGGTAACCATGCACAGAGAATACATAGGAATCAGCTTCTGGAATCTTTTAAGAGAACTGGATATTTTCTGCAATCCTCATTTCTATCCTGATTGTTATTTTAAAAAATATCCTGCCTTTTTCTTAAGCCAACAAAATATACATTAAAAATACTTCAGAAAGAAGGAAGTAGATGTATTTTTCCCCTAAAATTTTGTTATCCATTGGTAATCTTAAATCAAAGTGAGATATTTGTTTTGGATACCCATCAGGTTGAAAAGGTGATAACCAACTCCAGACTTTGAAGCTCAAATGTCAAACAACAGCAGAATGTGCTATTTGAAAATATAACTAGAGAAGACTTTCTATTATTTAATTAATTAAAATGCTCAAATTCTTTTCAGGTGACCTTCTTCCAGTTCCAGATGTAGCTGAAATGGTTACATGTTTACAAAGCAATGGTTAGAGTTATCAGTTAAGGATTACATACCCAGATGTTTTGGCAGTACCAGATTACTGGAAGAGGAGGATGGCACTTTCATGCACATACCGGGAACACCCTGAAGAAAGAATAAGTAAAACTATCAGGCAAATGGGAGGAGAGAGGTACTAAATGAGAGAAGGGTAACGTCTTAGTTTCTTAATTCTATTGCTATGATGACACTGTCATAAACAAGACACCTCTTATAATGAAGGCACTTAATTGGGAACTTGTATACAGTCCCGGAGGCTTAGTCTATTATCATCAAGGCAGGGAAGACAGGCAGGCATGGTACTGGAGAAGTAGCTGAGAGCTTTACATACTGATTCATAGGCAGCAGGCAGAAAGAGAGACAGTGGGTCTGTCATGACCTTTTGAAACCTCAAAGCCCACTCCCAGCTAAACACCTCCTCTAACAATGACACATCTACTCAAATAAGGCCACACTTCTTAATCGTTCCCAAACAGTACATCAACTGGAGGTCAAACATTCAAATATATGAGCCTATGAGGCCATTCTCATTTAAACTATCATAGGCAATCAAAGGCCAAAGATGGATAATTCATCTATATTTTTGGTTATGAATAATAAATGTATTCTTAATAAATACATTTTAATAAATAGATAAAGACTGAATTTGCAAATATTTTTTTTAAAAAAAGAAATGAACTTTTATATTTTAAAGCCAAGAAACTGATAAAAAATTTTTCTGTGTGTGTGTGTGTGTGTGTGTGTGTGTGTGTGTGTGTGTGTGTGTTTGGGTGAGCGTGCCTGCACACATCTGTGAATGTGTGTTCAAATCAGAATGCAGATGCCCCCAGAAGTCAGACAAGAGCTAAATGATCCTCTTGAACTAGAATTATAGTAAATTGTGAGCCAAGTGGAGTGGGAACCAAAGTCAGGTCCTTTGGAAAAGCACTATACTCTCTAAATGACTGAGGCATTTCATCTCTCCATCTCTGAAACAGTGGGAAAATATGATCAACTTGATTCCTCATTTGCTACGCTCTCATTGGGGAAAGAGAAACAGACTAAGAATATTATTGAGAAAAAAAATTATGGTATATACAACTTCTAGAAAACATGTTATTGACTATTGTAGCCTAGCCTAGCATGTAAAATACCAAGCTACTTGTGTGTTTACTAAGGCTCTTGGGAGTTCAGATGGCTATTATTAATTGTCAGTTCCCATAATGGTAAAGCTGAGCAAGTTGGAAGCACAGTGTTACTGAGACTTTTGCTCTGAGCATGGGAGTTAACCTAACAAAATCATTCCTTTATTGTTTTTTTTAAGAACACACTCAACTAGGCAAATTTTGTGGTTATTGTGTGGGCAGGTTTCTTAGGAAGGAAAACTTCAAAGACACAGGTGACCCTTGATTTTTACTGGTTATAATTCTAAACCTATCATAGTTTTGATATGGATGTACTATATGCCTTAATGAATTTAATATGCCTTGCCTACCAAATAACTTTGCTTAGCAACACAGTCCATTGCAGTGCATTACTTATTTTGTGGTTTTTCCAGTAGCTGGACTGTGGCTCAGTTGTACCTTCAGCAACATCAAAACAATGTTTCCTACTTCACATCACAAACTCAGAAAAAGATCAAAATTCAGCATTCCCAATAGACTTCCTACTGAATATGTACTGGCTTCAGACAACCCTATAAGCACGAAAATGTGTGCACTGCGGAACGTTTGAGTGCTCAGACACATCCATCATACTCCTAGTGTGATCAGCAAAATACTGTACCTCTGGGGTGGCCTCAAAAGATTATAACGTAATTGAAAATTTCCAATTGCCTACTGCCATTGTAGCTGTCATAACGAATTGTAGTGTTACTCATACAATTGTGGTGAATTGGAGGAGGTCAACAAGTCTACTATCCTGCCTCTTTTATAAAAGCACAGTATATACAGTCGCTTATGGTGCACAGTACTTGTTAGTAATAACTGCTATTTTACCACAGTATGAATTTACTCCACTCCCTGCTTTATTGTAGTCAGGTTTTAGCTTCACATATTTATTCACATATATTTTTTAGTTTATATAATATATATTATGAAAAATACATATTTTGAAAAATAAAAATAGATTTAATCAGAAAATAACAAACTCTGAAAGGAGGTTTATCAAAATATTAATGGTTGATATTTATAGACAATAGTTTTTAAAGACATTTCTTTACATATAAGTGTGTGTGTATGTGTGTGTGAGGGGGTGTTTGTGTGTGTGTATGTGTGTGTGTGTGTGTTTGTATATGCCTGGCCTTGAACCCTCAGTGTAATTGTGGTAGTTTGAATATTCTTGGCCCATGAGAAGTGGCACAATTGGGAGGTATGGCCTTGTTGTAGAAAGTGGTAGTGGTCTTTGAAGTCCTATGCTCAATCTCTGCCCAGTAGGGTGGAAATAGTTTCCCTGGCTGTCTTCAGATCAAGATGTAGAAATCTCAGTTCCTTCTCCAGCACCATGTCTACCTGGATAATGCCATGCTTCCCACCATAATGATAAAGAACTGGTCCGCAGGAACAACAATATGAACTAGCCAGAACCCCCAGAGCTCGTGTCTCTAGCTACATATGTAGCAAAAGATGGCCTAGTCGGCCATCGTTGGGAAGAGAGGCCCCTTCGTATTGCAAACTTTATATGCCCCAATACAGGGGAATGCCAGGGCCAAGAAGTGGGAGTAGGTGGGTAGGGGAGCAGGGCGGGGGGGTGGGGGAGTATAGGGAACTTTCGGGATAGCATTTGAAATGTAATTAAGAAAATATCTAATAAAAAATTTTTAGGAAAAAAAAAGAACTGGTCCTCAGAAAATATAAGCCAGCCCTAGTTAAATGTTTGCCTTTATAAGAGCTGCCTTAGTCATGGAATCTCTTCACAGCAACAAAACCCTAAGATTGTAGCCTAGGATAACTTTGAACTTTTGTTTTCTCTGACTTTACTTTTCAAGTGCTTAGGTTACAAATGTATACCATGAAGGTCAAATTTTCCTTAGCCATATTTTTTATTTTTATCCTACACTAAATTTTTTAGAACAAATGGCAAAATTTAAAATGACAGAGATGGGTGAAATGAAATTACCTAAGGATAATTCTAACAAAATGAAATTAAACTATACTTATTGTATAAAGTAAATTAGCATGCAATTCTTCAGTGTCTATGATACCTAATACTTCTTTCCTTATGTATAAGTCAAGGTAAGATCCATACAGTTGCTACATGTGTGAATCCAATTTGAAATGTAACATGCTGAGAGGGTTATGGTACATGATTCAGAACTGTAGACAACAACTCTTTTCCTTCAGTTCCAGCTGTAGATCTTCTTTTAAATCAATCTCTAGGGATATAGTGAACTCAACTTTCCTAAGCACTATTTTGTTCAATGTTGGTAGGCTTTTGGATAACTTTACAAATGTGACATTGTGCTGGAATTCTATTACTGTGACAAGAAAGAAAGAAGTTGCTTGGTCACAAATTTACAGATGATATGGATTGCTTTTGTGTCTCTCCAAGACATTTAGCTCCTAGTATTTTATCTGAAACAAAAAGAACTAAATGAAATGTTTCCATGTTCCTTGCATGCCAGTTAAGAGATGCACCTGATCTTACTCTATGTGGCTTGACACAGTAAAAGAAATCAGCTAGGGGCAGTGTATGTCACAGGGCTCTTCATTCTACAAAACATGTACGGGTATTGCTAATTTAAAATGGTAGAGTTTCTTTAATTCAGTAGTGATTTTTAAATAGGACAAGCATAAAAATGAGTTGCCAGAGCCTTTACTGAGAAATCCCCGTGCCAGGCATTCATAATGTAGACATGGAGATAAAGAAGATATTTAACTTTTTAGAGTTGACTTATTTGGTCTGTCCTTCTGGAAAGTACCAAGATTGGTTATCACTGTCTTTTTCCCCCACAAACTTGCCTTTTAACACAGGCTGGCCTTGAACTCCTGATTGTCTTGCCTGAATCTCATACATGCTGGGATGAACCTTGCTCATTATTTTTCCTTAATGTAGGCACTTGTAAGACAGAGATCAGGTAGTTTGCAAAACAAATAAGGACAAGATTGGCTTATTAAGGTAAGACTTATGAGACTTAGTGCCTTTGTAGGCTCAAGGAATTTTCAAGCTCCACCTTCCTTTCATTTACTTCAGTGGAAGCATGGTACCACACAGAGTCTGAGGGCAATGTCTATGATATAGAAATACAGAAATAAAAAAAAAAGTCTTTACCAACATTGTTTCCACTAGAATCAATATATAAAGCTATTTAATAAAGGAAATATTCATAATTTGCTCCCTTACCTTTTAATTTGTAAAACAAATTCAGTGGTTTCTCAGTATTAATGTAAAATGACATTTCCAGGGAAAGTCATCAACTCTTATTCTTTTCAGAGATTTCATTTTTAATTACATGAAACTGTCTGTGTATCTCTGTAGGTTTCTGCCCAGTAGGTTCAGTTCTCATAAAGGCTAGATGGCAACAGATTCCTTCAAGCTAGAGTCAAAGGCAGTTGTGAACCACAGATATTGGTGCTGGGAACTGATGTCTCTCCAGCCTCTTCAATGTAATTACTACTTGTGTTTGTATCATAGGAGAGAAACAAAATACTTTGTGAGTTCTATGCAAGTGACAATTTTGTTTACAAGTAACTTTTCTGAGTCTATCTCTCACTCTTTCTTTCTTTTTCACAAAAGCATGTTTCACTATATTTGCTTGGTGTGTGTATGTGTGTGTGTGTTTGTGTGTGTGTGTGTGTGTGTGTGTGTGTGTAGGCCATACTACAGTACTCATGTGGAGGTCAGACATATTTAGAACTCAGAGAAATGAGGAACAAAACCGGAGCCCTCCATAACACCATCATATCAGGACAATATAAGTATTGGTGGCATAAGTCACAACACTTTTCTGCATCAAAATTAGGGGACTATAATCTGCTCCTCATGAATCCTTTATAAATTATGGAGTACTGATGGGCTCCATCTTATCCAAGCTTGTGCAGATAGCCACATGCTGTGAGCTCATGGGTGCAATGGTCTATTGGGCCATGTACAGCAGATGGAGTTTCACAGCTCTCCTCCCCATCAGATTTATTCTGTAGGACTTTGGAGGCTAGAGTCAGATATGCAAATTTTTAATGGTAGTTGATGTTGGAATAATAGACATTAGAGAAGGAGAAGAAAATCATAAGCAAAATAATGTGGGTGACCACTAAGAACCAACTGGTGTTAACTTCTATAGCACCAAAAATATAGTATATTTAGTGGGATATACAAATTATTGAAAAACCCTAGAAATCAAAACAAAGAAAGAGTATGTTTGAAATTCTAAAGAAATAAATGCTAACCAAGTGAGGACTTACTTATTTTCTCCATGTCTGATATAGTCTTTCAGAAATCCCAGTCTCAAAGTGCAGCCCACCCCATTATGCATCCTTGAAAGAGTCCTGTTCTCTTATTTCCCAACTCACCACCTGTATATAAGGGCAGAAAAGGGACACACAGCTCTGGTTACTTTATAATAAATAGTGAAGTCAAGTACTCATTAACTTGATTTTTAAAAAAATAGTTCTACCCTATAATAAGTGCATTTCCTGGGGCAGGAGATATGTCTCAGTGATTAAGAACAGTCACTATTCTTCGGGAGGTCCCACGTTCAATTTCTAACACCCACATGGCAGCTTACAATTGTCTGATGCTATCTTCTGCTGTGCATATGTATATGCAGACAAAGTACCCTTATACGTAAAATGCATTCATAAATAAATTGTTTAAAGTGAATTTACTCTTGTCTGCCATTAATGTAAAATAAGATAATTGTCCAGTTAGTAAAAACTTAATTTGAAAACAACTATGTTGAATATATATTAATTCTATATTTATAAGTCTTAGCTCCACTGATTGGTTTTATATATATGAAAACTTTGCCTTCACAATTCCAACATTTCTGAAATAAGTTAAAGCACAAGAAAAACACTCCAAAGATTTATTGTGGCAAACAGATAAATAGGAAGGGACAGGGGTTCAATATGGACAGTAAAGGATCTGCCTTGAACCAAAGGAGTGTGACCAAGCTGGGCTTCACAACCATGTCCTTGCATGTGAGATGTGAAGCAGCTGCTATCTCAGGTTTTGGTCAGTGTTAGGGGCCTTGTCTTATGTCCTCCAGTTGCAGTGACTCTGATCAGAAGTGACAGGACCTGGAATTTCTGTCCGCATATTGAGGTGTAGGGAGCAGATGTCCTGTGTCTTACTGCCTTGAGGGTTGAAGGCACTGCACATGTCTCTCTGCTGCAGATAGCAGTTCTCTGTGGTGTGCTGATTAGAGTAAAAGTCAGAAGAAGTTCTAGTCAGTATTTCTGGTAAAGAGAAAAGGCATCTGTATCCACTTCTCTCCATTTCTGCCCGTGTCTACCTATCTAGTGCTTTTCTCCTTTTGTGATGCATGAAGAACAGATTCTGACTTCCTGCATCATTATAGTTTTAATGCTTACTCTCAATGTTTCATGACTACTCACCAACTCAATATTAGTTTGAATGAGAGTTAACTTGACATTTGAAAGTCTTACAGGGAAAACATGCTTGATGATGACTCTGCTGTGAACCTGAATGTTAAGTAAGTAACCATAACCTTCTCTAGGTACAGAGCTAATGCACAGTTGGAAACTTCCTCCAGCCGCAGGCTCCATATCTGTGCAATGCGGAAGAGACAGTATATCAGCTTAGAACTGTTTTATTGGTCAAATAATGAACTCTTAATCATTTCAGTTATTGTGCTGTTTAGTGTCCTTAATTGAGCAATTATCTGGATTGAATTGTCCTGTGGTACATCTTTGGAGGATCATCTTGATTGTGAGTTGGTCCAATCCACTGTGGCCCATCCTTTAGACAGGAAGTCTTGAATTATAAGAAGGAAGAAAAATCTAGAAGAGACAAGCATGCAGCCAACATACAGATACTGGGTACTCTACGTTGCTGAATTTAAATGTGAAGAAGCCAACTGTATCAACCTTCTGCTTCTCTGACTACCTTATCATGACAAATTGGGTGGCTCCAAGTTCGAATTTGTTTAACTTGAATGTAAGTCATGACAGAAACCTGATGGTGGTGATCAGAAGTGCTATTTCATGCAGGCTATTATTTTTTTATATTCCTTGGGATTCTAACACACTGTTACTTATCCAACTAATAATCCTTTTCATTAGGATTATTTGTTTGAAGTTAAAACTATCCACACTAAGATATATAACCAAAGAAAAATATCAGCGCACGAAGAAGGCATCAGAGCACAACACACTATTTTCTAAAGTGTGTAAGTATGTGACAGACATGCTAGCCTTTTGGTTTAATTACCAAAACATGTAGAAAATACTCTAAAGAATTTCTTGACTTTAAATTATTCATGCTTAAAACATGACTGCATGAAAGACTCAGAAACGCTACCTCTAAAGTGCAAGCTTTCTTAACTGACCTGTGGCAGCAGATGGGTTCTGCTGCAGATGTTTGACATTAGGGGTAGTTTTCTCTATTTGGCATATGAATTTGAGTTATTTTTCCTTGGGCCTTTAGTTTCTTCTTTATAAAAAGAACCTAGCTTTTTTTTTTTTATTTCTTTCTGAAATGAATGAAGACAGTATAAATCTAGGTGGTACCTTTTCCCCTTTACCTAATTTTCAGGCAAATATTTAACATTTTCATCTTATTAGCAAGCATAGGAGGATAGGGTATAATAATAATAGTTAATAATAATAATAATAATAATAATAATAATAATAATAAGTCGTAGTAGTATATGCCTAGAGTTTTCATTGGTCTTATTGGAAACCTCAGCTGCTGTCTAGAATACTTGGATGCTCATTGATTCCTTTATCCCTTCTTGATCCCTGTCCTTTCAAAAAGTATCCCGTGCTTAGAGTGAGCCCTGTGTATTAGAGAGAATCCTCATGCAGGTTATGACAGGAATGACTTAGTGAAAACATTGCTCATTTGGAAAAAAAATGTTTGGACTTGTTTCCTACAATTTGCTTCCACAACATGGATATTTCTATATTTCTTCAACAGGTTTACATTTTTTTTTTTTGGTTTTGTTTTGTTTTTTTGTTTTGCCTGATAAATTACTTTCTTTAGTTTGCTATGGCCAAAACGTGACAGGAATGAGGTGAGGGGGGATTTATTTTGGCTCTGGTTTCAGCCATCATAAGATGAGTTTGGCAGAATTCAAGGAATCCTAGGCATGTGGCAGAGGTTTCTTGAATATAATGGCACCTTAGAAAGCAGAGGACAGAACAGAAGCAGGGTCAGGTTTTCACCTTCAAATACCCACATCTCTGCTGAGTGTTTTATAGACTCCCCAGTCAGCACCACCAACTGGGGACTAAGTTTCAACCAAATGAGTCTCTCAGGGAATATTCCACTTTGAAAGGATAACATTCACTATTTTTTTTTCTCTATTTCTGATTTATGAGCATGTGTGATTGAGTGAGTGAGTGAGTGTGTGTGTGTGTGTGTGTGTGTGTGTGTGTGTGTGTGTGTGTGTTCATGTGTGTATCTCTGCACATGGATGGAGTGACTTTTCTGATGGTGCAGTTGTTGGCACTTGTGAGCTGTTGTGTCATCTTTCTAGCTCCAAAACCTGGATTCTTAAAAATCCCACTGCCTCTGTCCAGAGTTGGACACCTTCCTGATTTCCCACCTAAATACTGAATCTTCTGGTTCCATTATAGCCATTCTTCCCTCAAGAATCCAACAGAGGCCCCATCCCTTCCTTTCCCAACTATCTACAGCTCTTCCATTTTTAATGGCAGCTACCATTCCCTATACTGTTATTTCATCTGGTGGACTGAGAATGTAATTCCTTGAAAAGTGTTTCCATTCATTTGTATGAAAAGAGAATTTGTTGGTTTATTACAAACTGTTAAACACTCTGCCCTTGCAACCAGATCAGTGAATGGAACTAGAAATAAAGGTTTCAGTGGAGATTCTAGCACAGTAAGGAGAGCCCACACAAACATAGACAGGACTCCAAAAAGGCAAAACCATGTTCCTCACAGAAAATTTCTTTGAGAACTGTGTGATACTGAGTCTTAGTGGTCATGTTTTTAATCTAGTTTATAATCTGGTGAATTATAACTCATAGTAATACAAAATAATTCTTATTTACAAACAAGGCTATTCTGTCAAGTCTCTTTATGGTCCTCTGCAAAAGTCATTCTGCCCCTGTATATTCTTTTTTATATTTATGATCTAAAAGATATCTCTTCTCAGGGATCAAATGACAGGATTACTAAAAGAGTCAAAAGTGTCTCTCTGAACATGTGCTGTCATCCTGTATCTCTAACTGTGGTGAGAAAGTGCTACTAATATAATGCTGTGCTCTTGTATATAAACATAAGAACCTCACTACTATATGTTACAGTAACTTAGCTCAGAAACATAAGTTTGTATAGATGTAGGGTGAGTTAAAATTTCACCAAGAGTGTGCTGATCTCTGGTGGCTGATGAAGATTATAGTCCTTATCTTGAAAAGACAAACATTTAGCAGAAACCACCTGAAGGGATGAGTCTCACAGCTATTTGGGCAGAGGGCATAAGTGGGTCCTGTTCCTTTAGAAAGAAATTCTTGTTTTTATTGCCACTTGCCAAGTGTTTGTATATTTTATTGCGACCTGCAAAGAAAATGTTTGTTCCTGCAAGTTCAATTCCTGTAAACATGCCTAACACTGAAGGAAATTCCTTTCAATGGGCAGAAAACTCAAAGACCACTTTTTACCTGACCTGTAAAATCTGTAAGAACTTGGAGAGCTACTAGACCCTTTCAAAGCATTAGCTCAGCTGTTCAGCCTACATTCCAATAAATTGTTTCCTCTGTCTTGTGAGTACATGATTGAATTCTTGCAGTTTTCCCATACCAACTCAATATTTTTTCTGTATGTTGTCAAAAGTAGAATTCCTATTACTTAAGATGAGTGGTGGAATTTAAACTCTCTTTTGTTTAAAATCAGCCATAAAATTCAAAATATTATTCTAAATTTTTGTCACCTTTCTATGTATGAGTTAGCCATTTAAAAAAAAAAAAAAATCCATTGGCTTTCCTTGTTTGGTGATAGGACATGAGACTTTCATTTCAGAAAGTGTTCTATCTCCTCCCAGAAGAGACTTTATACAGAAGCAAAGAAGAGCCAAAATAGACAGGCTTCCTGGTTTCCATCCACTTATTCCTTCCATACATTCCTTCACCCATATTTCTATATTGCTGTGAGAAAGAGACCACCATATGCACCAAGCACCAGTGTTCTCTCAAGTGTTAACACAGGGCCTGTTAGTTAGGAAAATCTGTGCCTTTGCTACCAGTGTATCTCTTAACCAGCCTTACCCGTCTAAAAAGCAGGTGTCATTAAAAAGTCAGGAACAACTGTATGTAGCTATAATTCCATTTGAGAAGGCAAAGCTAGGCAGATCCATGGAGCTCACTGATCAATTAGGACAGGAAACTTGGTTAACTCCAGGTCCAGTGAGAGATGCTGTCTCAAAATGTAAGGTGAAAGCATTTGAGAAAAACTCTCAAATAGCCCTGTGACCCACACATTCATGTGTGTGTGTGTGTGTGTGTGTGTGTGTGTGTGTCTGCGTGTATGTGTATCCTTATCCATGCATACATGTACACATTTGTCCATAAGAATGTGTACAGACACAACACACACTCATACACAAAGCTCTGGCACTGAATATATCAAAATTCACTTAATTCACACCCATATTTACCAATGATAACTTTTAAAGTAATATTTACATAGCATGACTTTGTCCCCAACTCACACGGGGTAGCCGATACTGTATCAACCATTTCAGGCTTATAAGGCTTGCTGTAACTAGAATAGTTGAGTTGAAAGGAAAATTAAGAATTACCTATCCCCAAACTCTCTCCTTGCAAAGAGGAGGGCAGAGCTATTTATTACCTTTGTCTACAGTTCCACTTGCCAGGTGTGCTTCATTTATGAATGACTTGTTCTTATGCACCGAGGTTCTGTGTCCTCAAAGGGACCATTCTTAGGCTTCCTTTTTTCTCTAGTTGTGAGCACCTAGGGAGTGATTGACCTTAGAGGTGTCATTCTTTATGCAAATGAATAGAAGCTTCCTCTGTTCTAATGCAGATAGAAAGTGAATAGGTCCCCTGGATTCCTGCCTTTTATTAGCCAGTCTCCTGCTCTGAGAAGAAGTCCTTGTTCTTCTAACTTTACAGTGAAGAACTGTACATCTTAGTCATTCAGTGAAGTGCATAGTTACCAGGCATTTCAATTTAATATTCCTAATACATTTCTTTGGAAAGTGATTTCTTAAGGATGATTAGGTGTGGCTAAAGTAATTCATGGAGGCGTTAGTGTATATGTAGGTATATTACATTTGATTAGAGGCTTTTATACTGGATTCAGAAGTAACTTTAATATCATGTTTCTATTTTTTTTCTATTTTTTAATGGAAGAAGCCTCCTACCTACCAATTGTGTTTAGAACTGGTATTGCCTATAGAGATAAAGCGTATCTTCCCAATGGCATCTCAAACAAAGGATGCTGAAAACAACAGATTGTTGTTACTCAGTGTCATGAATTTCTTTATACTAGAACCTTCTCTCCCATACCTAAATAAATCCAAACAATCAACCTCATAAATCTACCCTGCAATCCACTTTCAAAAAATTTATATAAGCAAAGAAAATTGTCAATCAGCACGTTATTAATTTTTAAGGTTTACTTAATTTGAATAATTTGCTTAATTTTTAAACCTTGTTGTGTGTGCCACCTTTTAAGCAATGTAAGCTAGAAACCCACAGAAACATATTTATTACCATAATGAAGAGAAGACACCTAAGGCAGCTTTCTCCTCAAACAGTCAAACTGACATCTAGAATGTGCACTTTCCCTTATGTCTACTTAGTAGACTTGATAGCTCTGCCTCGCTTGGACTCATCCTGCCATTCCTTCCCACTAGGAATGGAAGAACTCCTGTCACAGTGGGTTAGGAGGCCCAGCTACTGTGGCCCTGCTACTGGGAACCTGCAGTTAAAGCCAAAACCACAGTTCTCATTTTTAAAGGGAATAAAAACAGTTCAGTGCCGCCGTTCTCAGTGACCATGGCCTGGAACCCAGACTTAGGTAACTTCAAACTTAATGTTCCAATTTGGATGCAGTGTCATGAAGTTTTATTGTTTTACAGAATAAAGAATATCATAATTCAAGGCAACTGTAAAATGCACTGGTGAATATATCGGAGAGACAGATAAAGCAAGATGAGGCAAGTCTTCTGTAGGCTCACAATGTTAGATGTTATCTGAGGACATTCTTAGTCTGGGGGACAGTGGAAGCTTTTGGTCTATAAATAGATTGCAAACAGTTTCTATCTTTTAGTCACAAAATGTTAGTTCAGACACAGAGATGGGCAAGGGATGATTGTTCTGGAGGTCTAAATCTAGCCTAAGATACGGTAACTAACCTCTGCCCATGCGTCACTCCAACCACTGCACGGTGCTGAAATGCTAAGCAGGCATTCAGCCTCTAAAATCAGGGCTTGCAAGAGTCTAAGGAACTGATCCACAAGGGGACAGTTCATCATCTACCACCCTAGAGGGAGACAGTTTGTATAAACACACATTCAAGTCTACTCAGGACATGAGAAATGTTTAGTTAGGCATGGGTTTCAAAAGAAAAATAATTAATCAATAATTGTAAGATCAAACCAGAAATACTCCTATTTCAAACACGGGCTGTTCGCTCACCCCACGAATCACGAGAGACCTGTCTTGATGCAAAACTGCAAGAGGATTTTTAATCGGAGCTCCGGGAGGACGGGTAGGGGGGTTGGGGAAATTGGCGCGGTTTCACATGATTGGCTCGTTTAAACATCAGCAAGATACCCAGGCAAGAGACAAGGGGGGGGGGGAAGGGGGAGGTAATCTACCTAACAGTTAAGTCATGTGCTACCTTAGGCAACCTCCTGGGGCGTTGAGACATTCCACAGAGATCGCTGTGACATTCAGAGGGCTTTGGGCTATTCTGTGATTGTTCCAGGAAAGGCTTGCCCCGTACCTAGAGCCATCAGTTAGTTTTTTTTTCCCAACATTTATTAGATAATTTCTTTATTTACATTTCAAGTGTTATCCAGAAAGTTCCCTATACCCTCCCCCCTCCCAGCCCTGCTCCCCTTCCCACCCGCTCCCACATCTTGGCCCTGGCGTTCCCCTGTACTGGGGCATATAAAGTCTGCATGACCAAGGGGCCTCTCTTCCCAATGATGGCCAACTAGGCCACTCTCTTCTATATATGCAGCTAGAGACATGAGCTCAGGGGGTACGGTTAGTTTAAAGGTTCACTTTCCCTCCCGACACAAGGGACTCCAGTTTGTCTTTGGTTATGTACTACTCTTTCATAATCAAGTTGTAAGATCCTTTGTGTAATTATTTTAATCTGTGTCTGAAGAATATGTTCTATGGTAATTGTTTTTAGAGAACATGTAACTTGTGCTGTGAAGTACTTTTCTTCCTACATAGATATAACATTGTCTTAGGAGATATAAAAGGTCTAAGGAAAAAAAAATAAAGTTATTATAGCCAGCTTGTTAGACTCTGCTCCATTCACCAAAATGTCTGTATGTCTATATCTGTAAAGTGGTTGTAGTTTTGCTCCATTCATCCAATGTGTGAATGTGTGTGTGTGTGTGTGTGTGTGTGTGTGTGTGTGTGTGTGTATGCACACATGTACATAAAAGTTGTAGGAATTTGTTGGAACTTGCTTCATTCACAGAGTGTGTATGTGCACATGTGTGTTATTTTCATCCTTTTTTATTAGCCCAAGAGAATTAAGATTTACTCCCTCAAAAGAAGGCTGCTAAGTGACTTTTCAATGACTCCACATTTAGACTCCCTTGGTTTACCGTGTAGTGTCAAAGGTGGTCTTAAACAATAAATCCTACATGACCTCTTATGTACTTTAAGTCCTGTCTAGAAGATTAACAAGGTAAGGACCATGGCAATTTCTGTTAGATCATGTTGTTTCTGCAAAATGACAAGCAAAGACTTGTGCATATTCACTTCAGAAAGAATTTTTTAAATTAATATTTAGGTTTGTAGTATTTTGAATCATTGATGTGGAACCCAGAGAAAGGTTGATTACACTTTCTTTTATGTACTATACATAATACCATTCCCATTAAATAACAAATATTGTAATTAAGTTCTAAAATACACACACACCCACACCACACCCTTCATGTTGATTTGTCCACTAGTATCAACCATTTTAGAAAAGGAGAAACTTAGCAGAAGGCCGTTTAATTTACCAAAGCTTTAATGAAAGTATTAAGGGGTTCTTTATAATTTGAGTATCAAACATCCACAAGGAACATATGTAAATCTTGCGGAGGGTCCATGAACGAAAGAACCAAATAAACTACTTGAGATTATTGCTTCAGCTTAGAATCCATGTGTGATTCCCGTTGATTCTGGTTTCTTGACTTCCCCCCAACTCCAGGTCTTAACATATCTAAATGATTTGCTCAAAGTTGTTTGCAAATTATCTCCACTAAATAGCAGAGAATTGTGCTGTACAAGCTAACCCTAATATGACTTCTTCTGGACATGGTATGAATTTCATAATAAATGATCTGAAAATGTGCATGTATGCTCGTATACAGCTAATGCTATTGTGGTGTGTCCTAGTGTTTCTATTGCTTCAGTGAAACATCATGACTAAAAAACAACTTGGAGAGGAAAGGGTTTATTTGACTTCATGGAAGGAAGTAGGGACAGGAAAGGAACCAAAGCAAAAACCTGCAGCGGGAGCTGGTGCAGATGCCATGTAGAGGTGTTGCTTAATAGTTTGCTTCCCATGCCTGGTTCAGCCTGCTTTCTTATAGAACTGAGGACCACCAGCCCAAGGGTAGCCACAGTGGGCTGGGCCCACCCAAATCATTCACTAATTAAAAAAAAATCCTCACAGGTCTGTGGGAAGCCGCACGCTCAAGCTGCCCGGCGCTCCCCGGAATGGGTTACCTAGGAACCGGTCGCCTGAAAATGTAAACAAACTCAGTACGCAGGCGTGGTGACGTAATCACGTAAGTTACCGCCCACGGCGGCTCCCGAGTCCGCGTCAACACCGGTTGCCTACAGACGTATGCAAGTTCAAGTGCGGCTGCGCCTTGACAACCACAAGTCACCGCCCAATCCCGGGGCATATCTTGAGGTAATGGGCAACAAGCCAATCCAAGCGACTTATGTCACACTGATGTGGGTGTGAACATAGGTATTTCTAGGAACGCTCTACCTTTCACCTCTCTTTTTCTCCACGTGGATTCAATAAAGGAGTACTCGCAGAAGAACTCTGGAGCCCACTTATTCCTCTCCTGCGGGTAGGCGGGGGAAGTGGGAGGATATGTTTTTTATTGTTTTTTACAGATGGTGCGGATACCCGAGAAATTGAACATCGCTAACACAGAGAAAGAGGAAAAATTCAGAGTCCAGAACTGCGGGTGAAAAGATGGCTCTAAGAGGTACACTTGGTCGTAATTTATACCGTTTAACACTCCAGTTGAGCAGCATAGTGGAGGTTTTCATCATGATAGTTACAGTGCTTGCTCTCCCAACGGTTAAGACAAGACAGGGGACATTAGACCATATACCAGAAACAGAGCGGAAAGATATGAAAAGAGCTCAAAGAGATGAAAGCATGCTTAAGCAATCAGGCCTCTCCAAAAATGGTAAATTTGAGGAGAATCAAAAGGAGGGAAGAAATACCCTGGGAGAGAACAGAAAGAAGAGGAGAAATAAAAAAGCTTTAAGGTTCAGTAACACTGAGTCAGAGGAATTTAGCCCCTTTGGAGACTCAGAAGTTGAAGCAGCCTGCTTTGAGGAAAGAAATTACCATCTCAATGAACAGCAGCTACTACAGATTCGTAAAGGGAAAGAGGCAGGAGCAGCAACCACGTGGCTTCTTGGCCAGTGACAAATGCTGCTTGCGCAATTCTTAAGGAATTTAAGGTAGTTGGATCCGAGAACAGGCTGAGAGAAGAGAGTGAATTTTTAAAAGAAGATTCCTAGGCTCACCTAATTTTTTCTCTGGAACTCAGAGAAGTTTTTTCTTTATATGTACGATGCATCGTTTGTCTACATTTGTGTTTCATGTCTTGTTTGTGTGGTGTTTTGTTCTGTGTTGAAAAAGAAAAATGGTTACAAAAAACGTGTATGAACCTTCACAGAAGGCAAAAAAGGCCAGGCAGGTTTGCCCTAGATCTGGCGGGGCCACGTGGNGTCTTAAAGGTAAAATGCGTGCTATGAGATTTAGTCATAGATAAAGGCTTACAATTAATGGGCTTAATCAAAGAATGTAACAAAGGTTTTAAAAAGGTTAACTTTAAGATTTCTCTCCAGGCTTAGAGCAGCTTTTACAGCAACACGTGGCAAGAAGCTGCCCAGAGAGCTAGGCAACCAGGATATTTAATAATGTTTATATAATGCTGAGGTCGTTTCAAGCACAGGATATGAACAAGTCCAGAAAGGGTCTCAGAAATTTTTCTAATTGATACAATGTTTTATGGGATTTTTATCCTAGATGGTACTCTTTTAAAAAATAGGGTCTAAGTTAAACTTAAGTTAACTTCTAAAAACTAAAGGTGCATGGCTATACATTTGTAAATTCACTGACAAGCGTTCCAAGAGTTTCTTTGTTCTACAGACTTCACCTAATCCCCTCCCTGTTGCTTGCCTCCAGGGCAAGTTCCCAACAGCTAAGACTGAAGATCTAGAGACAGTAAGATAGGAGCTGGTGAGATGGCTCAGTGCATAAGAGCACCCAACTGCTCTTCCAAAGGTCCAGAGTTCAAATCCCAGCGACCACATGGTGGCTCACAACCACCCTTAATGAGATCTAGACTTAAGAATTATTTAAGATTCAAAGGAACTTCTCTAAGCTAGATTGCTTTATTTTTTAAAGGGTTATTATTGATTAAAAGGCTTGTTTTTTGCTTTACATCCTAGCAAATTTTAAGGAATTCTAGTGAACCAGAAAAGGCTTTTGATTTTAGATACAGCTGATAGCCTTACATTGTGTATAATAAGGTAAATTCTTAGATTTTAGAGACTTAATTTAAAGTTGTGTCTTAAAAACCTGACAAAGTGTTAGCTTAATCATTTTTCTAGGATAAATTAAGAAATTGTTTTGTGCACGCCTTTAACTTCTAGATCTCCATACATGCATTCTCTGTATTTAAAAAACAGCTCTTTATGGGAAAATGGGTATTTAAAATTTGAAACATATTCTTTGGAGGTTTCTATCTCAGCACAGATAATTAAATTGCGTGCTACAGATGGTGTTTTATAAGGTTAAAATTTTGTCAAGCTATATATTAAGTCAATATAGGTATATCTCAAAACTGACAATTGCTAAAATTGTTTAACCTTTAGATATTAATTTTCTAGTTCACAATTGTCTAATAAATGCCGTCCTATTAAAAGGACTATCCTTATATATTTAAGAAATTGCTCTAGATCATTGCCTAGATATAACCTCTAAAGCAATGCAGTGCTAAATTCATATTCCCAGGTAGATTGTA
Organism: Mus minutoides; assembly: GCA_902729485.2. Taxonomy (NCBI): domain Eukaryota; kingdom Metazoa; phylum Chordata; class Mammalia; order Rodentia; family Muridae; genus Mus; species Mus minutoides. The sequence continues at coordinate 957,836 of LR750069.1, forward strand.
AAAATTTTACAGAAATGATTGGCTATATGAATTCATCTTTCACATCATCCAAATGGTGATGGCTCAAGATAATGCTTCTAATCTATATAGAGAGAGTATAGGTTTTTCTCCACAGCATATTGCAGAAACTGACAATGGACCAGCTTACACTTCTCAGAAGTTTAGACAATTCTGTCGCCAAATGGAAGTGACCACAATCCTCAAGGACAGGGCATAATAGAACGGGCCCATCACACACTCAAATCTTATTTTATAAACAAAAGGGGGGAGTCGAGAAGGCTCTACCCTCAGTGCCAAATGCAACAGCTTTTATGGCTCTCTTTACACTTAAAATTTTAAATTTTGACAGTCAAGGCCATACAGCAGCCGACCGTCATTGTCCAGAGCCTATTAGGCCAAAAGAGATGGTGAAATAGAAAGATGTCTTGACTAATCAATGGAAAGGCCCGGATCCTATTTTGATAAGATCCAGGGGAGCTGTTTGTGTTTTCCCACAGGAAGAAAATAATCCATTTTGGGTGCCAGAACGACTGACACGAAGAATCCTGGCAAAGGAGGATGATTTCCAGCTAGACCTTCCAATAACCGGCTCTGCTCATCCTGCTAAACGGCTCTGCTCATCCTGCTGAACCAAGGGATGAAGCCGAGTGATGAAGCCAGCTCCTGTGGGACTTTTCAGAGGGCGGAGCGACTCTCCAGAAGACTTCCCTGACAGAACTGACAGCTCAATGGGACTCAGCTAAAACCCATTGCCTATGGAGATTTCCCTTATACCTTTAACCCTTTCCTTCTTTAAAGTGTGGGTGGTAGTTGCCTTGTTCTACATTACCTTCAGCTGTGATGTTATGCTCGTTTTGGGTGGTTTACAAGCTCAGAACCCACCAAAAATGTGACGAAGTGGTGATTGCTCAAGCGCCCGCAGCACTAAGACAAAGAGCCTCTCCCGACGTGGCTCAGCCCGCAGCACTAAGACAAAGAGCCTCTCCCGACGTGGCTCAGCGTGTTAAAACCTCAAAGGTGAACCTGGCACTCGCTCTGGATTTAATTTTGCAGAAAAATTGTTGCCNGGTAGGGTGAAAAGATGCCATAGAAATTAAGCTCTTGATCACTGACATTCCCAGCAAGAGAGTATCGGTTCGATCGGGTTTGAATTTCATATTCTGGCGACAATTATGTACTGCATGTTTCCAGGCCAGACCTTTTAATAAAATAAAAGGAGGGAGATGTGGGAAGCCGCACGCTCAAGCTGCCCGGCGCTCCCCGGAATGGGTTACCTAGGAACCGGTTGCCTGAAAATGTAAACAAACTCAGTACGCAGGCGTGGTGACGTAATCACGTAAGTTACCGCCCACGGCGGCTCCCGAGTCCGCGTCAACACCGGTTGCCTACAGACGTATGCAAGTTCAAGTGCGGCTGCGCCTTGACAACCACAAGTCACCGCCCAATCCCGGGGCATATCTTGAGGTAATGGGCAACAAGCCAATCCAAGCGACTTACGTCACACTGATGTGGGTGTGAACATAGGTATTTCTAGGAACGCTCTACCTTTCGCCTCTCTTTTTCTCCACGTGGATTCAATAAAGGAGTACTCGCAGAAGAACTCTGGAGCCCACTTATTCCTCTCCTGCGGGTAGGCGGGGGAAGTGGGAGGATATGTTTTTTATTGTTTTTTACACAGGTCTACATTCATCTTGATTGATGGAAGTATTTTCTTAATTGAGGTTCCTTCCCTCAGATGACCCCAGATGGTGTCAACTTGACATAAAACATATCCAGCAAATGCTGCCTTCACTTATGTCTTCTCTGCTCTCCAATGTAGATATTGGGTGCTTGGTTCTCCAGAAATCCAAATGTCACTGCTAATTAATATCTCAAAATAGATTTCACAGCTGCCCCATCCTGAAAGCCACTAACTCCCTCCTGAACTCCTGTTTTTCTCACCTTGGAAACTTGAGGGTGTAGTGTGTTAACTCCTGATTAAACGGAGCTGCGTCATTGTAAGCACATGACTATTAAAACACACTGATTGATGATAGTTTTAAAGTTAATGCAAAAGATTCATCATTTCTATGCCTCTGTACATTACTGTTGGTTTAAGGCACATATGTAGTATATATTTTTTTTGCAGTTAAGTCTGAAACACACACACAAAAAGTGGTCTAGCCTCTTCTGAACAAAGATTAGAAACAATCATCTTGCTAAACTTGAATTCAGAGTGTGTCAATGTGTAATAATTACATAATTGAAAGTGGTGAAAGTTCCCAGAAGGCACTTGGATAATCTAGTTAACAACTTCAACTTTTTTTTTTATCCCTCCTTTCTTCTCTAGACATAAATCTGCTATATAAGTTTTCTCACTATAATAAATGAAATCCTATTTAAAATTTTTCTTCTTTTTAATAAAAGTCATAAGACCAGGAGTTTAGTTTTTTACTTGACACTTTAGTGTGGCTGATCTCACAGGGAATAGACAGGCATTAATTTCTGGGGACTTAGTAATAAGATTAAAATAAGAGAAAATGAATAGAAGGATCATTCAGAGCAAAGTCTGGTCTGCAGGCAGCACCACTAGAAACCATTCCTAGGAACAAGTATTTCTTTAATGACCTTTACAGAACGATATTTTGTCACCTTTTAAAAGTGGCTTTCCACAGTATTGGCTAAAAGGATCCTCTTAAGGAGTCTTACAGCTGCAGAACTTGAAAACATATCTATAAAAGTAGTGCTGAAATTACAGTGAAGAATCTTGAGCTCTGTGCTATTGATCTACCACCTACCATCACAGCAATCCAAATGGTGTCTGAGTACTTGGGAGGGCTGAAGAGCTAGCTCCAGATCTATTCCTCAGCCCATGGGAGACTAAATGTGTGGGCAGAGTTTCATTTCTTAAATTGAGTTCTGGAAACAGAGCTCTTCCTTTTATTATCTTGAAATAAGTTTGTGTCCTTTAAATATTGTTATGTTTTACAAAATGCTCTCCTGTGTGTGCATGGATGCATGCACACATATGCAAACATACACACCCAAATTGTAATCTCAATCTGGAGTTATTTCAAAGTATGTCCGTTCTTCTTTTCTATCTAGCAGATGCCTAGAAACTCAATTTAAGATTCATATTCTTTATGGTAATTCAAGACAGTTTAGAGCTGTCATCTACAATGGGAGTGAGCTAACATGAAATTTTTGCTGGATACTTGGCGTCCCATAAAGCTGTATGAGATTTTAGTTAGCTCATTTCCTTCTTTCCTGATAATTTATTCGTTAGCATCTCACAATGCCACCCCTTGTCGTGTTTCCAGATGTATTGATTATAGCATCAACACCCTGGCAGCAAGTTTGGTATATGCATCTGTCTCCTATTTCACCCCCATCACTTGCAGTCTCCAGTTTCTGGTAATAGGCTTCCTGAGAGCAGGACCAGGGTTTTACATCTCTGTCACTATGACACCTAGCTTGATGCACTGGATAGAGTTGGCTGATCATTATAAAAAGAGAAAGAGCATGAATTTCAGCCATATCTGAAAGTCCCAACAAACTTCTTGGGAGGAAAGGTGAGCATTGGGGAATATGGGAGAGTTATCTGTAACATTTACTAATGCTTTACTTACTTAGGGGCTAGGAAGATAAGATCAGTTTGCATATTTTGTATACTTAATCTACACACCAGCCAAGTACCTATCACTATTATTCACCTCTGTTACATTGGAAAATGGAGGTTAAGACATTTACTCATAGTAAGCTGTACAACTACCACTTAATTGAGGTAAGAAATCAACTTAGGTTTGATGTCATGCTTTCTTCTATAGTGACTATGTTTTTTTATATTTCAGAAGTACTTTTGACAGCTATAAAATATAGAAGAATCCCTTTCATCTTCCTACTTCTAGACAGCCTCAAACCTCTTTGGCAGCAGCAAGAGACAGATAAGAAAATATGTCACACTAATCATCTCCTGATCACAATACATACCAGGCAATGAATTTTGGCACTCCTATGAGTTTAGCAAATGGGGGCATGTGAGGCACCATGAACTCTCCGGTGAACCTGATATTTTCATCATATTACCCCTGAGAAGAAGAGAAATACCAGGTGCACTGTATGAAAATTTCATATGTATAATCTTGAACTCATGCACATGTAGAATATATTAACTGCTTCTTGTCGTGTTTCTTCTTAAAATATATGTTCTCCTGAGTCAGTGTAATTTTTTAATATACACCACTGTTGAGTTGTACCCATTAATTTAGTTTATCTGTTTCCCTTTCATGCTCTAATGCAGAGGTTAACTAACTATGGCCTGCAAACTAAGAATGGATCTACACTTTTACATAATTAAAGAATACAAAACAAACTAATATTTAATGATACCTGAAATTTTGTAAAGTTCAATTTTTATCTTCCCATGGCAAGCATGTATGCATATGCAAATTTATGTAGAGGCCAGAGGTCATCCCTGGGTGTTGTTTTCAGGAGATATATGCCTTTGCCTTTTCAGACTGAGTTTCTTGCTGGCCTAGAGCTTGCCCAGTAATCCAGGTTGGCTGTCCAGTAAACCTCTGGATCTGTCTGTCTCTGCCTCTCTAGTGACCAAGAATACTTTGAAAAAAAAAAAAAACAAAAACAAAAAACAAAAATCAAAACCAAAACCTTTCTCCATATTTTCTTTTAATATGAGCAGGTCCTCATGATTGAAATGTGAGAAGCATTTCACTGACTGAGCTGTCTTCCCAGCCTCAATGCTGACTTTTATTACATGATGGACTCTATCTTTTAATGCTGTATTGAGTATTACTTCATTTGCATTATTGTAGCAGTGACACCTTTTAGCCTTTTCACACTTATAATCCAAAGTTGGACTACAATCTGACTTTATATATGAAAAATTTGCTGATCCTAAATAGAAAAGATAGGGAAGGACCTTCTCCATAGAACCTCTGATTGGATCTTTTTTCATCATTCCTTCAGTCATTATTCTGCTGTGTTCTAGTTTCCTTTGAAGTGTCTTAAAAATCACATGTATGTATTATCATGACAGTGTAAGCTTTACAGAACCACTCATGGTTTGTAAAAGTCACTGTCACTAGTGGAATGTTCAATTGTTCTTTAATCTCTATACTTTGTTTCTGCTTATTGGAAGAGACTGCTTTCTAGTAATGAACTATAGAAATGATCCCTGAAACTATAGTCTTCAGAAACTTCCTTCTAACATTGGTTTTTCCTTGGTCCCATCATTTCTCCAGCACTCGTTAACATAATCTGATAGAATACTTTACTTTCTACCTGTCACCAACAGGAAAGCAGTTCTATCTCAACTTTTAGGGCAAAAATTTCATAGTGTATGCTCATTAGTGGTCATTGCTGTGAACAAAATTCCTGGCAGAAATAAAGAAAATAAAAAGATTTAGTGTAGCTCCCAATTTCAGAGGTGTTAGTCCATTATGATGGGGAGGGCGTGGTGGAGCAGAGATGCTCCAGTCATGGTATCCAGGAATTGAGAAGATGGACATCAGAAAAGAGGAGGTAGGGGAGGGAAGGAGAGGAGAAGAAAGAAAGAAAGAAAGAAAGAAAGAAAGAAAGAAAGAAAGAAAGAAAGAAGAGAGAAAGAAAGGAGAGAGAGAGAAAGAAAGAAAGAAAAGAAAGAAAGAAAGAAAGAAAGAAAGAAAGAAAGAAAGAAAGAAAGAAAGAAAGAAAGAAAGAAAGGGCTGAAGAGAAGGCATATTTTATATTTTTATGGACCTATCAACTGACTCTCTGTTGCTAGGCTTGACCTAGAAAACTTATCAGAACTTGCAAAGTAGTGCTTTCAGATGGAGATTAAAGATCCAAATCCATGAAGCACTGAGATGCATTTAAGGCCATTCCCTCAATCAAAGCATAATAAGGTCCTCATGCAAGATGCTCTTTGGCGAAGCAGAGATGATTCAATTAAGGGGATTCTGTATTGCCATATTGGTGAGATTTCTTCTGTGGAGACAATGAACACTTAAAACTCCAGATTACATACCAACAAAATCAAGATAATGATTGCATCAAAGGTCATCTTGGAAAATCAGTGAGTTTACCAGAGTTACCAAGAGACTTGGCAACTGAACAATGACCGTTTGGCCAAAAGCCCTCATGTGCATAAAAGCTGCATCCAAAGTTGTCTATAAGACTTGCACATAGCTGGACATGGTATTAATAGTAGCTGTACTGTTTATATGCTGGATAAGAGAAGGGCTTGATCCTTGTAATCTGATTCATTATTGAGTCTAAAAGGGCCTCCCTCCAGGGTAGAAATGATTGAATCTGGAAAATATTGCTACAAAAGCAATGGTGAGGGTCTGTTTCCCTGTGCCTTGTTGGACATACTCTAAGACCACATATTGTGTCCATGTATTACCATATTTATTACCCAAGGCTGTCACAGTAATGTCTATAATCTCAAGAATTCAAATACTAGCATAGTATTTTCTCCTCATTCTAGGGGGAAAATATTGCAAGAGATTTCCATTTAATATGAGCAGATCTCTCTAATAATGATAGTGGATTTTATTTTCCTGAGTACTGTGTGGTGAGTGTTAAGGTACTAAAGAAATTTGGATGGTGCTGGGTAATGACTTACCACACATGGTAGAAACTCTTCCCTTGCCAACTGCTCTTTACACCATCAAGAAGTTGCATATCTCCAATCTTTGTAACTGTAACTCCTTTCATGGGTATTTTGTTCTCTATTCTAAGAAGGAATGAAGTATCCACACTTTGGTCTTCCTTCTTCTTGATTTTCTTGTATTTTGCAAATTGTATCTTGGGTATTCTAAGTTTCTCAGCTAATATCCACTTATTAGTGAGTGCATATCAAGTGACTTCGTTTGTGGTTGGGTTACCTCACTAAGGATGATATCCTCCAGATACATCCATTTGCCCAAGAATTTCATAAATTCATTGTTTTTAATAATTGAGTAGTACTCCATTTTGTAAATGTACCACATTTTCTGTATCCATTCCTCTGTTGAGGGACATCTGGGTTCTTTCCAGCTTCTGGCTATTATAAATAAGTCTGCTATGAACTTAGGTGGAACAACAATATGAACTAGCCAGAACCCCCAGAGCTCGTGTCTCTAGATGCATATGTAGCAGAAGATGGCCTAGTCAGCCATCATTGGGAAGAGAGGCCCCTTGGTCTTACAAACTTTATATGCCCCAGTACAGGGGAATGCTAGGGCCAAGAATTGGGAGTGGATGAGTAGGGTAGCAGGGCAGGGGAGGGATAGGGAACTTTCAGGATAGCATTTGAAATGTAAATAAAGAAAATATCTAGTAAAAAATAGAAATGTAAAAAGAAGAAGAAGAAGTTGCATATCTCATTTCTCCTTTCTGTAGACACAACTTACTGCCAGATACTCTTTGAAGAAAGTACCCATTTTCTTCTTTCATTAATTCTCTTTTCTTATCTCCCTGTCTTGTTCTCTCTCTCTTTAGCTTCCTACCTCCATTTCTCCATTTTCTGCTTTTCTTTAAAAATACATATTTTGGGTAATGTAGTAAGAAACTATTCTTTACAATGTCTGCTCTCAGATGAAAGAAATATATTTGGCAATAGCTGTATGAGAGGAAAATTAATCTCCTTCCTTCTGTTATTACAATAACATTTATTTGTTCTAAACTTTCAATTCTTTCTTCAATTACAAATGACTATGGATGTAATCATGTGTTAGCACTTTATGAAATGAATTAGATTTTCTGGGCCTCAGTTCACTTTAACATGTTTAAATCACCAGAACTGGGAGTCAGAGGGAGCAAAGCTTTAGTGATCAGCCATCATGGTGAGACACGGGCAGTTCATGCAATAGGCTGGTACCAGACTCAGTCAACACTGTACAGGAGAAATTTACCACATATGTTGAATCCAGAGTATATAATTCAACATGATGCACGTATGGTATTGAAGAACCATTGTGTGATTACTTTTGACTAGATGTTAGAGAAATTTATTTTTAAATGCTGATTAGTAAATATTTTAGGTTTGGAGGATCAAATTACATTCACATGTGTGTGTGTGTGTGTGTATGTGTGTGTGTGTGTGTGTGTGTGTGTGTGTGGTGTGTATACACACAGATTCACATATGATATAGTTATACATTCTTGTATTTATCTCTTTGCTTTATCTCTTCTCAATTATTATTTTCTTTTTGAATAAGCATGTAAAGTGACAAAATCCATTATTAGTTTAAGATCCATCTAAAGCTTCAGATGTAGCATGTTGACCTACTTTCTAGGCATGTTTTCCATATTCATTATCTTTCTACCCTCTTATGCTAATGTAAGACAAATTCACTCCTTTGTTTAGTGGAGTACATGTATGTGCCTTCTGACAGAGGAACTCTGAATCATGGAATGCGTCAATAGATTCATTGAATTAAGAAAACTGATAAACATTCTTTTAAAATTTGTATTGGTTATTTTATTTATATGCATTTCAAATGTTCTCTCCCTTCTCTGATTCCCCCCTGAAAACTACCTACCCTACCCCTTGTCCCCCTGCTTCTTTGATGGTGCTCTGCTACCCATCCACCCACTCCATAGCATTCCCCTTACTCTGGAGCATCAAGCATTTACAGGACCAAGGGCCTCCCCTCCCAGTGATATCAGATAAGGCTATCCTCTGCTACATATGCAGCTGGAGCCATGGTTCCCTCCATATGTAGTCTTTGGTTGGTGGTTTATTCCCTGGGAGCTCTGGGGTGGGGGTGGGGCCTGGTTGGTTGCTTTTGTTGTTCTTTCTATGGGGTTGTAAACCCCTTCAGCTCCTTCAATCCTTCCCCTTACTCCTCCATTGGGATCCCAGTGCTCAGTCTGATGGTGGGCTGCAAGCATCCATATTTGTATCTTTAAGGCTCTGGCAAAGCCTCTCAGGGGATGTCCATATCAGGCTCCTGTCAGGGAGCACTTCTTGGCATCAGCAGTAGTAATTTTGTTTATTGGCTGCATATAGGATGGATCTCAAAGGTGGGGCAGTCTCTGGATGGCTTTTCCTTCAGTCTATGCTCCACTCTTTGTCCCCGTCTTTTACTTTAGACAGTAGCAATTCTGGGTTAAAAATTTGAGAACAGTGAGTGGCCAGATCCCTCAACTAAGGGACTACCCTAACCTCTGGATATGGTCTCTACAGGTTCTCTCTCTCTCCTCTGTTGGGTCCAGCTAATGTCATCCCCATTGGGTCCTGGGAGCCTTTTGTTTTCCTGGCATCTGGGATTTCCTGTTGGCTATTCTCAGTTTCCCATCCCCCATTGCTACACACCTCTGTTCAATTCACTGTACATTTCCCCTGTCTCCTCTCATACCTGATCCTGGACCCCTTTTCCATCTCCCCCTCCTCTGTTTCTTCCATGTCCCTTCCACCCTCTACCACCCATGATTACTTTGTTCCCCCTTCTTTTTTTTTTTTTTTTTTTTTTTTTTTTTTTTTTTTTTTTCTTTTTCTGAGACAGGGTTTCTCTGTGTAGCCTTGGCTGTCCTGGAACTCCCTTTGTAGACCAGGCTGGCCTCAAACTCAGAAATCTGCCTGCCTCTGCCTCCCGAGTGCTGGGATTAAAGGCGTGTGCCACCACGCCTGGCTTTTGTTCCCCCTTCTAAGTAGCATCCACACTTTGGTCTTCATTCTTCTTGACCTTCATATAATCTGTAAATTGAATTGTGGGTATTCTGAGCTTTTTTTTCTAATATTCACCTGTTGCGTGAAATATCAAAAAAGAATCATCATCATCCTATGTTAAACCCAGCTACTCTCTGCTCCGGTGTGCTTGCCAGCCATGTACTGGTAGGCAATGGACGGCCTGTCCTTATCTTGTGGAGATTTTGACTCAGAGCTCCAAAATCTTTCCACCCAGTTCACTAAGTTCCCACTGGCAAGTCGCTACTACACCAGCCCCTTGCTTCAAAACTCCCGCAGTCTTCTGTGGCGCATATCAGGCAAACCTATGCTTTGCCCCTCTACCTTTCTCTCAGGAATACAGCTGAGTCACTACATGAAGGAAAACACCACACAAACTTAGTTCAGAAACAATGGTAACTCAAGCGCTGGGCACAACAACTACAATTCTAATCTTATAAGCCATATAAATCTAAATCCTTTCTTGGCAAATCCTGCGGATCTGCCATTGAAACCGAAACTGTATTGGCTCCTTTATTCATTATGGGATGGTTCATAAGAAGTCACCTGAGTATGTGACTCATTCCAGATAGCACCTAATGGGAAAGCAGAATTAACATCAAAATGCAAACAACACCAGGGCCATCCACAACATCCATTTATCAGCGAGTACATACCATGTGTGTTCTTTTTTGACTGTGTTACCTCACTTAGGATAATATTTTTTCTTCCATCTATTAGTTTGCAAATTTCATGAAGTCATTGTTTTAATGGCTAAGTAGTTCCCCATTGTGTAAATGTACCAATATGGTTCAGCCATATTTGTAACAGCCCTAGGCTAGATACTACCAAGATGTCCCTCAACAGAGGAACGGATACTAATAAACATCTGTATTTGAGAATACCTGGTTTCCTGGCCTTGTAGAAAAGAGTAATTACATATCTGATAATGAGTGTTTTACTTTAAACAGGTTTAGCATTGGATGGAGAAGTAACCACTAGAATGGGTTTCTGAGAAGCAAAGCTAGAAGAGTGAGAGGAAGAATGGAGAGTTAGGATGGATACAGGCATGGGCTTGGAAGCTTATGCATACTATAGAACATGCTTAGGAAAAAAAACCCACATTTTGCTAAGATTACCTTGCATTGGCAAGATGGCTCAGTAAGTAAAAACATTTGCTGCACAAACATGAAGACCTGCGTTTGAGACTCAGAACGTAGGGTGGAGAGATATGACTTCTGAGGATCATCCTGCAACTATCCCATGTGTACCATGGGACATATTTGCTAGCACTCATGCACATATGTCATACACACAAATATACACAGTGATAATAAACAACATGATAGAAGTTTAAGTAACTTAAATAAATAGTAAAATCTGACAGGCTTAAGAGACATACCAGCAGTTCAGAAACCTAGGACCCAGGATAGTTCCTAGCACCCAGCACCTAGCACCCAGCACCCAGCACCTAGCACCCAGCACCCAGCACCTAGCACCTAGAACCCAGCACACAGTACCCAGAAACTACCTGGCAACTAACAAACATCTTTAAGCTAGTTCCAGGGGATCCATTGATCTCCGTGTATGTTAGGCATGCCCATGGTATACAAACACACATTTAGAGAAAGCATGCACACACATAAATTAAATTAATCTTGAAAAATTGTGAATGCTTTTATGTAGTCCTATATAATAAAAAATGAGGTAATTATTTAGAGTAAATATACATTGAAAAAGATATTTTTAAAAAGTTGGTCATTTCCAACTTTTTACAAATATAGAGAATAAGTATTTCATTTAAAAAGCTAATATTTGTAATGTACCATTTATGTTAACAAGTTACCATTACATCTTAATAATAGAGTTCATGTTTGTCTTCTCTGATAATCGTCCTAGAGTACAACAATGTTGCTCAGTCTTGTTATATATGGAATTGAGAGTCAATAATCCTTCTACAAGCATGATTAACTTAAGTCTTACTTTTTTTTTTTACATCACAGTATTAGAACAGTTTCCAAATGATAACTCCTTGAGAATATCATAATTTAAAAAATATGTTAATACATATGAATGAGCACAGCTGTATCAAAATTCTTTGATATGAAAGGTCTAGAAACTGAGTTTTTGGAGATGTCTCCCTCCATGTTTATAAACGAACCATTTGTAGAATTTCTGTTCTGTTCATGTAGGTTGAAGGCATAAGATTTATGGGTCAGAGACAAAGGGCAAAGGACTTTGTTACTCATAGTTAAAATGGCAGATGGAGATTAATTTCTTGTTTTCCAAGCTTGGGTAGGTTCATGGTATCCTTGGTGGGGGGTCACACAAGGGTTTATCATGGGTGTTTGCACTCACTATGGCCTTTTCTGTAGGAGCAGGACTCTAAGCTTGAAGGATTCAGCACTTTGAATATTTGTCCAAAGGGAGACATTACCTCATCCCCTAAGTGTGCTATCTGCAGACACAGCCTTGTGAAACATTCAAATGAGGGGTTGACATGGCCATGTGTTCTTGGTGAGCCAGTAAGAATATTCTCAGATATTCAGGATCTATCAAACATTACTTCTTTCATCAAAGAATGGAATAATTTGTGGGCATTTTGAATCATCTTGTGCAATAGTTTATTTTTGTGCTAAGCATTGTGTGAATTAATAATCTTTGTTAACCCACATGCCAATAAAATGCTTGAAGTAAGTTACACTTAGTCTTATGTTACTGATCAGTGTTAAATCATCAAAAGATTAACATTTTCTAGAGTGTTCTTGGTATTAAATTCATGCTACTTATTACTAGAAACCTAACAAACCATTACTCTTCTTATTCAAAATATAATGCCCCATTAGAAATATTTTTCTTGTTCTGGTTTAAAACTGACACTCTAAAGTTTATTTTTACAGGTCAGGATAATTTTACTGATTTTATTAATTACCTTTACAACTTTGATTTTTATCTCCCATTGTTTCTTTCAGATTAAATATCTTTCAGCTGGACAAGTACATATGAAGACAATGTTACAACGTGCCATTTGACTTTGTATTCCCTCAAAAGTAGACCTGCCTCTAAAATGATTTGAGTGTAATTTGGGTTCTTTCGGAAAGATTTCTGTTAACATTAGTCAGGAGTGGGGTCAGTTGTCAGGAAGCACGAACTTACACAGAAAGGGTACATCACCAACCAACCATTGTAGGCAAGTAACTCAGGTTAAGATAATCTGGCTTCTCTAGAACCTAATGCAAAGAGATGTATGTAATCTGAATTATAAAAGATTCTAAAATTAAAGCACAGGTCTGCTAATAATTTCAGCTGCCTTTGAAGTTAAGTAAATGTATTTTTTTTTTTTTTTTTTGAGACAGGGTATCTCTGTATATCCCTGGCTGTCCTGGAACTCACTTTGTAGACCAGGCTGTCCTCGAACTCAGAAATCTGCCTGCCTCTGCCTCCCGAGTGCTGGTATTAAAGGCATGTACCACCATGCCCTGCTGTAAATGTATTTTTTAAAGTTAGTTAGGACAATGTATGTAGTAGTGTTATGCAGTTCTTGTTATGTAGTTCAAGCTGTTCTAAAATTTGATATCTGTCCTCTAATCTCAGGCACCCAAGTGGTGGGATTAGAGGAATTTCTATCCAGGTCCAAATGGAGATTATTTTTAAGTGACTGGAAATTGTTGGTCTTCTCTAGCTACCAGAAAAAAGTCAAGAAGGTAAAATGCTTCCACTTAGAGGGTTACCTTTAATCCTGAGAGTCATGGGTGAACAGATTGAACACTCAGTACCACATTTCTATGGTATTTCTAAATACTTCATTGTTCTGTTAAACATTTTGAAATTATTTCCTATATATTAAAAATAATACATATTTTATCTTCTTTAGTGGATATCTTAGAGGTGTTCAATTTATGTGCATGCTATCCCATAAGAGAGGGAGTAGAGGGCTGTGATGTCAGAGGTGAATAATATAGGATTAAGATGCTATAAATATTCTGTGAATGTTATGATACATTGCTAGAAGCCCTTAAACTCACCTCTAAATGACTAACAAACCTTAAATCATCCACTAAATTTTTATACATTTGTACAGGTATAAACTTTTGGTGTAAAGAGGTTCGAAAACAGGAAATGATGTAGAAGTTTGTGAATCCGTAGGTGAGGTCGACCGTACGGATAACGGACAAAGAAGATGAGGAGGTAGTCCTTGAGACCAAGAGACCTTATTATTAAATAGGTTTACATGAGAAAATATTCAACGGAACTAGTACATGCATTATCACAGCAAAAGAAAGGCAAATAACACAGAGCCCAAGCACGAGGATCTATCACTCTTTGCTTTCCAGCTCCAGATGCTACTTGACTCACCTTTGGGAACTACTCCCATCTGATTATTCCCACCATGATAGACTGTATCCTCAAATTCTGACCAAGAATAAATTATTTCCTAAGTAATTTGCTTTTGTCAGAGTGTGTACCCAAGCAACAAGAAAAGTAACTAAGGGACACCATTTTCTGGAATTATACTTTCCCTTAATAGTAGGTGGCTATTCCCTATGCCTATAGGTAGAGGCTTATTTCCTCTCTGGCCAAGCCCCTCTCTTCCACACTGCTCTTGCTTGATGCCATCTCAGGCTTCCATGATTTTACAAGGCCACTTTTAGTTGAAATGAATTCAATCCTAGTGGCCCATGGTCTCTGCATACTGCTGAGGTCTCTCGAAATCATTTGCCCTAAGGTAGTGCTATTTACAGAAAGTTTTCTAATGCAATGATTTTTCTGGATCATTGGCAGTCACAGATATTCTTGTTAACAAAATAATAACACAAATTAATAACAACAGCAACAGTACCATATAGTGTTTCTTCTAAAATTATGTAGATAGCTACTTCCACAGGGTCTCTGGTATTTTTTTTTTTCCTCCGGGGACTTTAACATGTTTTCTGTCTAATTTTCTTTAGTTTCTGCTTTGATATCTTCTATTTTAAGCTTCAAATTGAAGAGAAAAATTACACTCTTCCCACCAGGTTCCACTGAAAAAAAGATTGTTAATGGGTCACTCTTCAACTACTGAAGGTGGTATTTTGTATTTATAGAGCATTAAGCAAACCTAAAAAAAAACCAAAAAACAAAGAACAACTCTTTCTTAAGTATTCCTCTGCCTATACCTCTTAAGAACACAATCATCTTGATACCCAAATTAATGAATAATTATCCCCTTATAAAATAAATTACTTTTCTTATCAACAGAACTAAATACAAGCTACTTATAGTTGTTATAAGATTTAAAAGCCATTATTTTTATTCCTTTGGATCCACCAAAGAATTTCAGACTTTGAAGTAGCTCCCCAAAGCTCCATGACTCAGAACCCTCTATTTTATAGACTTAGCAGTCTAGAGAGGAAACAGGGGTCATTGTATTACTGAATGCAAGTACAAATCTCAAAAGGTTAGATGAGGCCAGCTGCTTTATGAATCCATGCCTTCAGTCTAATCAGACTCATCCGAATCATCTATGGGCCAAGGGCCAACATTTTGCAATATAAAACACATCCATGGGTGTGGGGATTCACTTCTGTCACTGTTTTATTTGGACGGCTGAAGCAAGAGGTTCACCATGGGTGAACAAAGCAAAATTATACTGTGAGTTCTGTGCCTGCCTGGGGTATAGAATGAGACCATGTCTCAGATAAAGTACCGATAAACAAACTAAATCAAATCAAAGCAATCCAACAAAGCAAATCAAAACACCTCCCAAAATGTCTACCTACAAATAAAGTGAAAGGTCAGAGAAAGGCAAAGCTTACTAGGAACAGAGTCACCTGACAGCAGAACAGTTTTAATTTGAGAAACATCTGTCTTCAGACTGAGAAACCTGAGAGCATCGGTTTACAGACTGAGCATAGTTCTAGGGGATCAAATAGGCAAAAGAAATGGCACCAAAAGCTCTGCCCTTTTCCAGGACATTGGTCATTGCTGGTTGCTGGAAGTGACTAAGAAGTGGTGTAGGTTGAGAAAAAGTCAACTGTCAGCTGATTCACTTTTTTTTTTTTAGCCAGCCATTACTGGGTAGGAAGTTGGAAGCAGGATTCTAGGAAAATGAATTAGATTTCCCAAGTGCATCTGGAGATCCTAGAATGCAGAAAAACCAACTTCTCGCTCATCACTAAATTTTACATACTGTCATCCAGTTAGTTGCTCAAGATCACAGGTGAAAAAAAGAAGTTGTTGAAAACTGAAACATGATCTTTTCTCTGGTTTCCTTGTGATCAAGTTGAGAAGATCAATATTAAACACACAGGAAACATAATGATAAAAGACAGTGACATTTTAAAGGGAAAGAGTACTACTGTGGTTTCAGAGAGATCATCTCTATCTAAATTAAAAGAGGGAATTTAACAAAATGATATAGCCCTGCCTAACATAAAGGTCTATGTGGAAATTTTGTGGGGCTAGAAATAATGGAGTGCACTGATTTGAAGGCTGGGGGGGGGGAGAGGGGGGCATGCATCTAGGAAGTATTTATTACAGTATGGCTGGGAATCGCAGAATTACAAAACTCTGATAGTAGTCTGAGACTCTAAACATGAAGAAAATTTTTTTTGTTTTCTTTTGCACAAGTCTAGAGCTACCTCACATAAAGTTTTAGGTGTAGTTTTTTTTTTCTGAAATTAGAAAAAAAATACAAGTATACAGTCTACATAGAGTATCAGAAAATTATAGATTCTGTAATTTCATATATCTTTAAAATGGCACTAAGAATGTGAACCCTCATTAGTGCACTGGCTTTAATGGAAACATTAAGCTGACAGGCAGTAGAGAAGTAAAAAGAAAAGTTCAAAGACACATGAAGAAATCCATCCTTGGAAAAATAATTTCAAAAAATATTTCAAAAGATAATTTCACTTGTCACTACTCTTCAAAACTAACACAGGGGAACAAATGTCTCTTGTTTTGGTCTTTTCATCCTGGAATAAAAGGACTGGATTGTTCGTCTCTCATATTCAGTGTACTGGTACTCTTTCCCATTAAAATGTCGCTGTCTTTTATCATTACGTTTCCTGTGTGTTTAATATTGGTCTTCTCAACTTGATCACAAGGAAACCAGAGAAAAGATCATGTTTCAGTTTTCAACAACTTCTTTTTCTCACCTGTGATCTTGAGAAACTAACTGGATGACAGTATGTAAAATTTAGTGATGAGCGAGAAGTTGGTTTTTCTGCATTCTAGGATCTCCAGATGCACTTGGGAATGAAATCAAAATCCCTGCTCCAGTGAATCCTCTGTTCTACTGTGTTTCTACTAACAAAGGTAAACAAAACACCCTAAGATTAGAGAATTATAACTACTGTGGAAGGAAATGACAGAGACAATATGTGGTGGGCATGGTGACACATGCCTTCAACCTCAGTTCTTGAGAGACAGAGGCTCATCTATCATTTTGAGTTCAAGGCCAGACTTTTCTACATAGGTGTTCCAGGAGAGCCAGACCAGTGTAGCAAGAATCTGGGGTGGGACAGTCTACAGAGGTGTTTTTATAGGTATGTTCATATATAGAGGTGTGAGTGTGTGTGTGTGTGTGTGTTTAAATAAGTGGATTGGAGAGTCTTGTCTCAGAAGGTGTGCAGAAAGGCTTGGGCTTGAGGAATGAGGGATTATCCAGCTGTAAAAGATTCAGAAAAGAATCTTCCAAGCACAAGACTCTCGAGAGCTGCTGTTGGAATGAATTAGATAGTATCAGCAGCAGTAAGTTCCTATGACAATAGTAAATCAGAGAAAGCAGGGGATGGGATGAGGAAAGAGTCAGGATACTAGGCAGGAATAGTCTTACACGAACATTAGGGTAGAGGCCACTCTGACTTTGCCAGATGCCTCTCTTCTTGCATACTGTCTACTACATTGGATAATTTATATATAATGTGTATATATATATATATATATATATATATATATATATATATATATATACCTATTTCTGAAATTTTCTTTACATTGGCCAATACAGAAGTAAGGGCGTTAGCAGAGTAAAAGACTACTTTGATCATATGATCATATGGCCTTTTTCATAGAAGAGTAATGAAGTCCAAGTGTTTGTGGCTATGTATTTGACATCTTTCTTAGTTAAGAG
Organism: Mus minutoides; assembly: GCA_902729485.2. Taxonomy (NCBI): domain Eukaryota; kingdom Metazoa; phylum Chordata; class Mammalia; order Rodentia; family Muridae; genus Mus; species Mus minutoides. Next base: position 975,583 of record LR750069.1, read on the forward strand.
AGTGTAAAAAAATTAAGAACAATATTGGGTTGGAGCTATCACCCATATCTCCCAACACCTCTTCAACACATTTTGGTGCACCCTGGGAATAACCCGAGGTATGTGTTTCTATATAGAAAACATTGAACACAAAGAGCAATGTGAGGACCTTGGCTTTGGTCCTGGGGGAGTGTCATTCTGAAATGGCAGTCATACTGAAATGACAGCTGCTTAAATACAACCCAGCACCGGTTTCAACTGGACTCATGAGAGTGGAGGAAAATAAAATCAGTAATGGAATGGGGACTGTGCTAGGTCCAAAAGAGATTAAGAAGTAGAAAGTTAATAGCCCAGCAACCCCCCTTTTCATCTTCCCATGTGTTCACTTGGCACAAGCCAATGTCCTCACATGGCCTTGGGAAGCAGAGAATGGCAGATTCTTTTGACTGGCCCCATTTACATGTTTGAACTCTCTGGAACAGAGTTTCGAATGTGTGGGAAAATGAAGTCGCATTTCATTAAGAATAATGAAAAGGGCACTGGAGTCAGAGTCTCTATTGTGGTTTGGGGTAGCTGAGCAGCATTTAATTGTGATAGCTCCCTTTCATTATCTTTGCAATGTATTCTTTGCATTACAAAAAAAGAAATAGGATCGCTTCTTTCTAGCTCATTAGAATGTATGGAAAGATTTGCCCCCCCCCCCCTTTTTTTGAAACCTTCTGGAAAAGTGTTTTGTTTCTGTTGTTGCTGCTGCTGCTGTTGTTATTAATAATAATATAACAAAGAAGGGGAAAATGATAGAATTTTTTTTTCTTCTTCAATACACACTGCTCCAATACTTAAATCTTTTGCCTGTGGCCTTTCAAGGCTCTTATTTCTTATTCGACTTTTATTAATGTTTGGCAAAAATAAAAGTTAGAGGTTTATATCTTTCTTTTACAAATATTCTTCAATTTAGGATATGCCCTGGGAACCTTGATGCTGTGTGTGGGGAGGAGATTTCTAAATAAGCACCAAAATTGAACCTGACAAAACCATTCAATAGTATTCACTCTTCCAGGGCTAGTCAGTGTATGTTTGTTGTTTTTTTTTTTCCCTTCACCAAGTTCTTTGCTTGTCTAGTATTATTTCCTTGATTTGAGCAGTTAGCCTCCTACAGCTAACTGGCTAAACCAAAAACTGAGGACTGTATTTTTGCAGTCCTGAATACTGAACAGTTTAAGAGCTATTTGAAATATATACCATAGGTCTCAGGAAAACCATTTAAATGACTTCAAACCATAATGACTGTTAGCATTACCTAGACTTGGTAAGAGGGAGAATCCATAGACAAATGAGTTCATAGAATTTTGCTATTCTTACTATAGATTTCCATTTATGTGAGGTCTCTCACGGTGTTTGTTGTGGTCAAAGCACACTGACACCCAGTATATGTTTTCTCTGGAAATCCCTATCTATGTATAGTAAACTCACTTATTATTTCAGATAGAGAAGATTGCTGAAATGCTACTAAAGAGTAAAAGTAGCAGAGCACAGGAAAAGGTGAAACATAGAAATGCCAAAATGTAAATACTGACCACATCACTCAAAGAATGGATTCAGAATTTATCTTGCATCACTAGAATCTTATTTTACCTCCTGTTCTTGACTGAGGCATCATCTAAAGATGGTATGAAGAGCTGACAAGATGGGTCAACAGGTAATGATGCTTGCCATCAAGCCTGGTGACTGGATTCTGTCCCTGAACCCTATATCATGAAAGCAGAATGCCAATCTATTCAAGTTGTCCTCTGACTTGTCCAGGAATACCATAGTATGGGCTTGCTCATGTACATGTGCACATGTACACAAATACAAAGGAAATATACAAATGTAGTTTATAAACGTGAATCCTGATGTCTCAATTGCTTTGTAGTATCTGCACACCTGGTGGGACTGTTTTATATTGAGATCTTATGAAAACGGGTACTGAGAAGAATAGATTTAATCACACCCCCAATCTCCTACTCCAGCTCTCCTCCTGTGAAAAGCAATTCTATATTTCTTCTGGTAGTTATCCACTCATGATGATCTTCTCTAGCCACCAATGTGAATGGCATATACTTCTTGTGGATCTGTCAACTAGGACTTCCTTATTATTGGTGTATTTATTCAGGAAGGCTGCTGCATGTAGTTATATTGGAGTGCAGATCGTGAGAATTATTGAAGAAGTAAATTTATTTACATTTCTAAAGATGAATTACCCCCTCGCCCCCCCACACAAACCAAGTATTAAGGTTTAATACTTACCTGTTGAAATATTACCCTACAACCTCAGACTTTAGGTGGTCTTCACAGGACACAGGATTCTCCATGTCTAATCAGTTTCCAGACAGTGCTAGTATTGTTTGTGGGCTTACTGCTTTGAGGATCAGCAGATGAAGTCATGCTTCCATGCACAGTATATATGTACTACTATGCCTCAGCCAAAGGATAGCTAGAAACACATGGGCTCGTGTCTCCCAGCTTCCTTCTCCTATATAATTTCAAGACCTCTTCCTGCCTATATTCACAGACACCCCATTTTTTTCAGTGTAGCTATTACTCCCATGACCTTATCTGTAGCTTAAAGAATAGTCATTTACTCATTACATTCTCAATATGCCTCTTACATTAAGATATATGGTGCATAGTAGCTGTCATGTAAATATAAATACTTCTGAAATGCTTTTGTTAGAGGCACATTTGCAAATAAACGTAAAATGAAAAACAAACAAACAAACAAACAAAAAACAACAACAATCTATTTCATCATGAGGTTTCATCTGTGTCATTGGGTAGACCAGGCTGGCCTCAAACTCCAGAAAAACTTCCTGGACATTATCATTACAGGCATAACAAAAACTACCACAACAAGCTGGAGTGAACGCCATTCTTAAATAGAACTAGATTGAAAGCCTTAACAGATGCAGTTGATTCAGTATAATAGAAAGAAGGAGGCTGTGAAGTTGTCAGTTGGGGGGATGCATTTAGAATAGTGTCCCCTTTCTAAGGAGTCACAAATCCTGCCAAATAATGCTACTGTGTAGCTATTTCCTCTAAGGAGAAACACTCCATACTCCAGGGGGCTCTTTAAGACTCAGGCACAGAGTCAGAATGGCTAAGATCAAAAATGCAGGTGACAGCAGATGCTGCCGAGGATGTGGAGAAAAAGGAACACTACTCCATTGTTGGTGGGATTGCAAGCTTGTTCAACCACTCTGGAAATCAGTATGGCGGTTCCTCAGAAAATTGGACATAGTACTTCCAGAGGATCCTGAAATACCTCTCCTGGGCATATATCCAGAAGATGTTCCAACTGGTAATAAGGTCACATGCTCCACTATGTTCATAACAGCCTTATTTATAATAGCCAGAAGCTGGAAAGAACCCAGGTGTCCCTCAACAGAGGAATGGATATAGAAATTATGGTACATTTACACAATGGAGTACTACACAGCTATTAAAAACAATGAATTTATGAAATTCTTAGGTAAATGGATGGATCTGGAGGGTATCATCCTGAGTGAGGTAACTCAATCACAAAAGAACTCACATAATATGTATTCACTGATAAGTGGATATTAGCCCAGAAACCTAGATTACCCAAGATACAATTTGCTAAACACATGAAACTCAAGAAGAATGAAGACCAAAGTGTGGACACTTTGCCCCTTCCTAGAATTAGGAACAAAGCACACATTGAAGGAGTTACAGAGATCAAGTGTGGAGCTGAAACAAAAGGATGGACCAACCAGTGACTGCTGCAGCCGGGGATCCATCCCATAATGAGCCACCAAACACAGACACTATTGCATACGCCAGCAAGATATTGCTGAAAGGACCCTGATATAGCTGTCTTGTGGGAGGCTATACCAGTGCCTAGCAAACACAGAAGTGGATGCTCACAGTCAGCTATTAGCTGGAACACAGGGCTCCCAAGGGAGGAGCTAGAGAAAGTACCCAATATGCTGAAGGGGTCTCCACCCCTATAGGTGGAAGAACAATATGAACTAACTAGTACCCCCAAAGCTCATGTCTCTAGCTGCATATGTAGCAGAAGATGACCTTAGTGGCCGTTATTGGGAAGAGAGGCCCTTTGGTCATGCAAACTTTATATGCCCCAGAAAAGGGGAACGCCAGGGCCAAGATGTGGAAGTGGGTGGGTAGGGGAGTAGGAAGAGGGATGTGGGAGGGTTTAGGGGACTTTTGGGATAACATTTGAAATGTAAATGAAGAAAATATCTAATAAAAAGTGAAAAAAAAGACTCAGGCACAGATAGAGAAAGCAACAAACAAACAAAACAACAAACAAACAAAAAACAAACAAACAAACAAAGCATAAGGTCCTTAAACTTGCAAGACTATAAATCCCTTTCCTTCCACTAAGGTTACACAAACATCATCTGTTGGGGGAGGAAAGAAAGACTCTTCCATTAGAGTAACTGCCTGTAAGTGGTGTAGAGATCCAGGAATTGGGATTACTCCAGTGGGCTTTGGGAGATGAAGCTGTCTTTAAGTCACCTATGTTTCTTTAAGAAACCCAAATAAACTCACTGGTTCAAGCTAAACTTGAATGAAACTTATTCTTTGGTCCAGTGCTGGTGTCCTATATGGAGTATATAGACATTTGCTCACATAGCCCCAGGAAGTCACAGATCAGCAGCAGGGAGATTTGGCTTATTTGCATGCAAATGGGCCTTAAGAGTTTCTATCCTTACCTTATTTTATCATTTAGGCAGAAAAACAGCCTGCTTTCTGGCATTCCCACTCTTGCTTTCTCTTTGGAATTATACCCAGGGCCAACATTCTTTTTCTTCCTATTGTCCATTTCATTTTTACTTAATGTGCATGGGTGTTTTGCCTGTGTGTATGCTTACATATCACATGTGTGCAGTGCCAGCCAGTAAAGGCCAGAAAAGGCCATCAAATCCCATGTAATTGGAGTTTCAAATGATTGGGAGCTGCTATATAGGTGCTGGAAGTCAAACCTGGGTCCTCTTCAAGAGCAGCCAGTGCTCTTAACTACAGAGCCATCTCTCCAGCACCAAAGGACAACATTATTGATACCTCTTTCAAGCCAGATAGAGGAAGCCAGGAAGGCTGCTGCCCTCTTGGAAAAGAGTTTGTGTATAAAACAGTGTATAATATATGGTGTGATATCCTCAGAGGCTAATCCTCTTTGATCTCCAGTAATGTCCATGTCAAGGTTCTGCTGAGCCAGGTGATCCAAATTAACGGTCCAGTGATCTGATCTGGCCATTCCCTCCTCTACTGAGTGTCCTGCATCAGGGGAACTTTGCTCTAGTCTCATAGCCAGACTGGTTAAGATGTCCCCCAAACCTCTTCCCATAGAATTTCTTCTCCTTCCATTTTCCTGCTATGAGGGTCATATCTGTATCCTGCTCTGACTGAGCTTCTATTTTATATTTTGCTCTATCGAGCAAAATAGACATAGGCATCCTGTCCCCAGATAAATCTCACAACTCTATAACTCCCTTCGGGTATCTTGGGTTAGATGGACACACCATGGTTATAGTCTGCCCTGCTTCTCAGAGTCAGATTCAGCATCCTTATCCAGGTCAGCACCCTTTCAGTTTCAACCTTGTGCTCTTCACACTTTCACACAGTGATATTCTGCACCATGGTCTCAAGTCCTTCAGTAAACAAAGCTGACAACTGCAAATGCTCCCGATAGGTTTGCAGAAAGAGATCTTAGAGGCAGGAACTATCAATTGCAATTTGCCATCATGAGTATTTGGTGTACACCTGTCTGCTCTTACCCTAAACAGGTGATATGTGGAAATGAACACATGTCATGCTGGTTATTACATTCAGCAGGATTATTCTTTAATGAGTAACTTCAGGGTTACTGTGCCCTGTATAACCTCAAGCAAAGTCTGAAGCAAGAAAGGTGCTATCCTTCCTGTATCTGAGCCTGTCATCAGGAAAGACCCAACAATGCATAGGATTGTTGTTTACCTTTTCTTAATGGTGTCATTTTTGCAAAATTATAAGTGCAAAAATATGTGCAACCAACAGAGACTGAGATGTAGAAAGTATACCATCACCACCAGTCTCTGGTTTTCTCCTTTTTAATTTTTGAGCTTCCCTTCTCTCTCTTCCCCGCAGCTTGTTGTGATGATTATCTGAAATGGTGAAGGTGAAATACAGAAGCAATAAAGTGCTCTACATGAGGATTGTAGCTAAAACACAGATAGCAGACTATTTAGTGAAATCTTCCCTTAGGGAAAAGCTAGCCCGACATACAGTTTCAGTGTTTTCTTCACAAGTTGAAACTGTACTTATAGAATAAGCTTTGTAGAGTGACCAGTTCTTTTCACTCTCTCCAAGCCTCATTGGGGTCACACTTTGCTCAGTGTTACTATCAGGGTAGCTTTTCTCACATCCAAGCCTTAAAATGTAAAGCCATAGCAAGCCTGTTCGGATAGATGCATTATATACTGAAAAGGTTAATGCATTCAGTTCCTGTTTAATTGACAATCCCCCAAGGAGCAAGTAATCTTTTGTGGGAGAGGAAGAGGAAAACAGAGGGAACAGTTTATATTTGGTCCTTTCTTCTTCCGTAAGATCCCTCACCCCACCGCAAACTGTCTTTAAATTTCTTATTGTATGAATAGTGTACACTCAGCAGTGCACTCTGAAGTTACCTTATTTCTCAGTCACCTCTTGTGTGAGGTGCCCTCTATCGATATGGATTTGAGTATTCATTCCATCTCCTATCAGACCTGATAAAGTTCTACAGCATCAGCAGTTTTGAGATGAGATTATGGAAAATAAGATTCTATTGTGGAAAAATAAGGTCAAGGAGGGAATCAAGTGGACACACCCCATGATGTATTTGCTGCTCAAGGTATGTCAAAATACAGTGTCTTTGCAAGTTTCCTCTTTTCCTTTGTCACTTCACCGTCAGATAGCAAGAACTCTAAGTGGGTGGGTGAGGAGGGAAAAGGAAGAGAGGTGTGAATACCTTACACCTACATGGTAAGGAGAAAAGTGTTTTGAAGACCTGCAACTTTGGGGGAAAAAATAAGGACTATGACTCAACAGAGAGGTAGGCAAGGGCATTCGGGATGAGGCTCAAGACCAACAACTGAGAAACGGGATCTCATGTCTACTAAACTAAATGAACTAAAATGCTTCTTCTGTACAGCAAAAGAAAGTTTTCAAGTCAGTCAAGAAAAGAGGCATCCCATAGAATGAGGAGAATCTCTTCCAGTTTGATATCAGACACATGATCAGTGTTTAAAATATAAAAAGAACCCAAAACATTAAATATCAAGAAACAAAACTAATGAAAAAATCAGGGAAAAGGGAGTCTTTGTCTTCAGCAGAGCAACCTCTGGTAAGTAGTTAATGTCTTAGGAGAGAGTTCCATATCTATGAGCACAGAAGTGACACAGTGGGCCTCAAAGCAAAAATGAATACAAAAGAAAAAGGCATGAATATTGGATGAGGAAAAGGTGGAAGGAGGAGAAAGTTGATGAGTAGGGAGGAGCATGATAATGGGTTGAGGAATGGGTATCACCCAAATGGATTACACACAGAGAGCTGTCAAAGAATAAACTAAGTTTTAAAAAGTTGCATATACACAAACACAGACACACAGACATATACTTACACATACACACACACAGTGAGACAGAGATGGATGGAGACAGACAGAGAAAGGAAGAAAGAATACTATGGATTAATTCTTTCTACATACAGACAAGATATTTTCAAAGAACTTCCAGGTATTTATTTATCATAAGATCAGAGAGACTGTGATCAATTATATATTAATAAGGATGATGAATGACTCACTCAAAAATAACTGGATTTGCCAGGTGGTGGTGGTACATGCCTTTAATCCCAGCACTTGGGAGGTAGAGGCAGGCAGATTTCTGAGTTCGAGGCCAGCCTAGTCTACAAAGTGAGTTCCAGGACAGCCAGGGATATACAGAGAAACCCTGTCTCAACTCCCCCCCCCCAAAAAAAAAATCAACTGGATTCACCCTATAAGAAGAGAGTGATAACACACAATTTCATACTTCCTAATTCTCTGTCATACAGTCAATGACCTAAATGCTTTCTGTTTTCTGTTGGGTTTTGTTGTTGTTGTTGCTTTTTTTTTGGGGGGGGGTGGTATTTGGTACAAATTCTGCCTTTAATTGGAGCCTACTGGAATAGTCTTTAATGCCAATATTGGGTCTTGGTGATGCTGTTCTAACTTTATGCACATGGGATTATGTGTGGAAAGGTTACAGATACCACTCTATTTTAGGAAAAATCATCTTCCTCTGTGATCATAAGCAAAGACTTGACCTGTTGGAAATGCCAGTTTGGGTGTGTAAAGCTTCATTGGTCTTTGGAAAGTTACATTATCTATTGATGCAGTAGCTTGCTTACCTGTAAAAACAGACAACACTGACAATAGGACCGACCTTTCGAGTTAAAATTGTAGAATTTGGACATTCATCACAAACAATCTTCATATCCTCTAGCTTCCTGGATTCCCTTTGTGCCTATCCCACTGCCTATTTTGTTCTGTTCCTCTTCTGTTGAAATAGTCTGTTGTGTCCGTAGCCTGAAGGTTCTCCTTGATTGGAGCACACAGCAGCATCTCCTCTTCTCTTCTCTTCTCTTCTCTTCTCTTCTCTTCTCTTCTCTTCTCTTCTCTTCTCTTCTCTTCTCTTCTCTTCTCTTCTCTTCTCTCTTCTCTCTTCTCTCTTCTCTCTTCTCTCTTCTCTCTTCTCTCTCTCTCTCTCTCTCTCTCTCTCTCTCTCTCTCTCTCTCTCTCTCCCCCCGCTCTCTGTTTTTTTTTTCTTGGATATTTTCTTGATTTACATTTCAAGTGTTTTCCCTTTTCCAGGTCTCCCCTTCTGAAATCCCCTATTTCATTCCCCCTCCCCTGCCTCTATGAGGGTGCTCCCCCACCCACCCACTCCCATCCTCCCACCCTGGCATTCGCCTACACTGGAGCTTTGAACACCCTCATGTCAGAGCGTCTCTCCTTCCACTGATGTCCATCAATGTCATCTTCTGGCCATCTTATGTAACCAGTTCCATGGGATACTTACTCCATGTGTATTCTTTGGTTGGTGGTCCAGTCCCTGGAAACTCCAGGTGGTGTGGCTTGTTGGTACTGTTGCTTCCGCCATGGGACTGAAATGCCCCTTAGGTCCTTCAGTCCCTTCTCCAACTCCTCTATCTGGGACCCCCAAGCTCAGTTCAATGGTTGGCTGCCAGCTTCCTCCTCTGTACTGTATTTGTCAGTCTCTGGCAGAGCCTCGCAGGAGACAGCCATATCAGGCTTCTATCACCAAGCACTTCCTGGCATCCACAATAGCTTCTGGGTTTGGTGGCTGTATATGGCATGGATTCTCAGGTGGAGAAGTCTCTGGATGGCCTTTTCTTCAGTCTCTGCTCCACACTGTGTCTCCATATTTCCTCCTGTGAGTCTTTTGTTCCCTGTTCTAAGTAGGATTGAAGTATCCACACTTTGGTCTTTCTTCTTCTTCAGTTTCATGTGTTTTGCAAATTGTATCTTGGGTATTTTCAGCTTCTGGGCTAATATCCACTCATCAGTGAGTGCATATCATGTGTGTTCTTTTGTGATTGGGTTACCTCACTTAGGATGATATTCTTCAGATCCATCCATTTGTCTAAGAATTTCATAAATTCATTTTTTTTTGAGACAGGGTTTCTCTATATAGCCCTGGCTGTCCTGGAACTCACTCTGTAGACAAGGCTGGCCTCGAATTCAGAAATCCGCCTGCCTCTGCCTCCCTAGTGCTGGGATTAAAGGTGTGTGCCACCACGCCTGCAAATTCATTGTTTTTAATAGCTGAGTAGTACTCCATTGTGTAAATGTACCACATTTTCTGTATCCATTCCTCTGTTAAGGGACATTTGGGTTCTTTCCAGCTTCTGGCTATTATAAATAAGGCTGCTATGAGTACAGTGGAACATGTGTCCTTATTACAAGTTGAAACATCTTCAGGGTATATGCCCAGGAGTGGTATTGCTGGATCTTCCAGCACACACTATGTCCAATTTTCTGAGGAACCACCAGACTGTTTTTCAGAGTGTTTGTACCAGCTTGCAATCCCACAAACAATGGAGTAGTGTTCCTCTTTCTCCACATCCTTACCAGCATCTGCTGTCTGCTAAGTTTTTGATCTTAGCCATTCTGACTGGTGTGACGTGGAATCTCAGGGTTATTTTGATTTTCAAAATGCCAGTCCATTTTTGTTACTGTGCTGAGGTTTTCCCTAGTGCATGTGTCCTAGAGCTCTCACATGCTTCAAAGAGAGACCATCCTTCATGAAGTTCTTCATGCTGGCCTCAGCTATATATGTCCCTGGAGAGGTCTACTCAGGCTGTATTCTGCTCTTCTACACACCCCCAGTTATAACTTTGATTTGCCAAATTCTTTGATTGGCAATATAACATTTGAATAATATTCCTGTTATCTTCTATGTTTAGATAGTATAAGAAAGCACTCTGGGTATATATTATAACTGAACACCCCCCCCCACAACTATCCTTATAATGAAAATGAAATGACACTATGCAAAATGCCAATTTACCACCTTTTCACACTTGGTCTTAGCCAAAAAGCCACTTTTCCTAACTGTAGCACTTGAAAGGTGCTTAAGCATTTAGTGATCCAGCTGATTTTCACATTGTTGGACCATGGAGACTCTCTTCTGGTAGGAAACCCATGAAGCAACTTTTAGAGACTCCATAGGCAGTCTCTAATATGGTTCTTAATAATTCCCACTCTAGAATTCATAGCTCAGTGTGATTCCTACCCTAAGAGCATGGTCTTGGGATTAGACTTGCTTCCAATGAATAGAGTGTTCATGAAAGGGAAGGTTCAGGGTTATTAGCACCCAACTCTCATTGTTACTGTCTGACTTTCTCTTGATGGAAATTGATGGTAGGAAGAAAAAAAAGCCTCATTGGTTTGCACATTCATAAGTATTTTCTTACCAAGGAAATCTGCTTTATGACTGAATGTTTCACACCACTACTAGTACTGTGAAGACAAAAACAGTCCCTTAGGTTCTGTTTTCCAAGCTTCTAGATATATTTTGTTTTCATATGTCTGTGCACATGGCTTGTTTGCATGTATGTGAGACCATGTGTGTTTCGGTCCATTTTACAAATATAGGAGATAGAGGGATCAGATGTCTACACAGCCAACTTCCTCAGGAATCCCCACATGTTTCTGCTTCCCATTTTGGGATTGCATGAGTTGGGCCATCATGCCCACCTGATATTTTCTGTAGATTCTAGAGGTCAAGTTTCTGGTCTTCACACCTGTGTAACAAACACTTTGCCATCTGGGCTATTTTTCTAACCTATGGAATATATACAGTCATAACCCTGTTGGCTCACACATCCTTCTCAAGCTTCAGGTATCTCAATTGATCTATACTTGAACTATAATTCCTTTATTATATGAGTGTCATATGGTGGCTGATTTTATTTGTTTAATGATTATAGTTGTGTTCATTGATGGTTCTCTCTATGAATCTGGACAAGCTGTTACTAAATTGTGAAAGTGGCATGGCTCGGCACTCAAAGTTCTTCCCTGCTTTGAAGGTTGAGTAATTACTATAAATGAATCTCAGAACGACAACAACTGTAACACCACACACACACACACACACACACACACACACACACACACACACACACAAAACAATGCTGTGGATCTTCAAGATTTTAAGTTTTCAGATTCATCTTAAAGAATAATAGAATAGGTGAGCAATGATAACAGACACTAAGAGCAGATGAAAGCTGCGTAGGGACTCAGCCTGTCAACTTCTGAACTGTGACACACACTCCATGTGGTTTCAGGGTTTGAAATCCTATTTTGAGATTTGGCTCAACTGTTAGTTGCTTACTCCCTACACCTTTCAGATAGTCTTTCCATTGTCTTGAAACATTCCTATAGACCATTCTAATTAACCATTAATAGACCATTCCCTATTAACACTGAACAATTATTTTGCATCTTATGTGATACACATGATTTTATTTTTCTTATTCATTTCTGTCTGTCTGTCTGTCTGTCTGTCTGCCTGCTTGTCTGTCTGTGTGCTGTGTGCACATGTGCCAACTTGTCTGTATAGTCACCATGTGCATTCAGTACCCACAAAGGCATTTGATTTTCTGGAGCTAGAATTAAATGTGGTTATATCCTGTCCAGTGTGGGTGCTGCTAACTGAAGAAGAAATGATTATGAACAATAATGTGTTCTGAAATTGAATATACAATAGATAAGACTATATACATGGTATACCTATAGCAAATGCAAAACTCTAAGGGTGATGTTGAAAGAAGCCTATGATTTTCCCAGCAAAAGTGCCAAAAGCCAGTGATGTAAGTCTAAAGCAGTCCAGCAAGCACTGCACTTTCAAAACAGAGTATTTAACTTAAAATAATATTTGTTCCATTATTATCAAGTTTATATTAATAAAGTATACAAATAACTAAAAATGTTTAAGTTTTCATTAAAAATATTAAGAAACAGAGCACATGTCAAAAATCTCAAAACATAGGTATTTTGTCCATGTCCAATTTTAATTAGTGATACATAAAATAAAAAAGTAACATTTAAGAGATAAGGTGATAAGCCCACATGCAAAACCCTTAACCCGAAACTACAAGAAGTGCAGAGAAAAATATGGAGCTGAGACTGAGTGAATGTCCAACCAATGACTGGCCTAATTTGAGAACCATCCTATAGGCAAGAACCAATCCCTTACACTATTAACACATACTCTTTTATGCTTGTAGATAGAAGTCTACTTTAACTGTCCTCTGAGATGCTCCACCCAGCAGCTGATTGAAACAGATGCAGTGATCCATAGCCAAACTTTAGTGTGAACTCAGGGAGTATTGAGGAAGAGTGGGGGAGGGGTGGATTGAGGAATCCAGAGGGAATAGGGACTGCACAAGAAGATCAACAGAGTCAACTAATCTGGACTCTTGGTGGCAGCCTGAGACTGGACCACCAACCAAAGAGTACACATGGGCTGGACCTAGGCCCAAAGCACATAGGTAGCAGAGGCACACCTTAGTTTTCATGTAGGTCCCTCAACAATTGGAGCTTTGGCTGTCCTTGAATCTGTTGCTTGCCTGTGGATCTTGTTCCCCAAACTGGGCTGGCTGCCTTTTCTCTCATTGGGAGTGGATGTTCCTAGTCATGCAGTGACTTGATGAGACAGAGTGAGTGAGCACCCAAGAGGGGACTCCTCTGTTATTAGAGAAGGGATGGGGCACTGTGGGGAGGCTGGAGAGGGTGCTGCAATTAGCATTATATATATATATATATATATATATATATATATATATATATATATATATGAAAAAAGATATGGTGATAAAATTAAAAAAAAAAAAAAACTATACCTGAAGAAAATGGTGGGACATTGAAAAATAGGATATTAAATTCTACTTGGGAATGATTTACAGAGCGTATATACACCATAAGACTTTACATAAATGTGCTTTTCATGTGAAATTTTCCAGACTTCTGGCTCTCTATTTCTATATTTGTATTACATAATAATTTAAAAATTGTAAATCAGTATATATGAATGTGTTTTGGGTGAACATGGTAATAATATTTCACAAATAGGCATAATTTAAAATATATGAGTTCTTCTGTGATAAAGGGAATTCATCTTTATTTTCTAAAAAGGACCTCATAATGACTTAGTTAATGAAAAATTTTATCTATGACATGTTTTCTCCATTTGCCCATGAATTGAATATTTTTAATAAGTAACAAATACCCATAGGCCCACCGTCTCTAAAGCAAGGACCTTACCAGCCACCTGCTTGGCTCTTGTCTCCTACCTACCCATTACCTGCATTCCCACAGTTGCCATATTTATATCTTATTTCTTATGGCTAACACACTCTTGTTTTGTTTAGTAATGTGAATTCATGGTTTAATTAAATGTACATGTTTTATTTACAACTTTACTTTTCATTTATTTTTAATGTTGGAATGAGCTATTATATTTAGTTGCTATTTGCAATGTTTATTTCTTATTGTATTAGTAAGAATCATTCTCCAGAAATAATCCACTTAATTGCCTATTTGCAATACTGTATTGAGTAGTCTTATGTCAACTTCATATCTGAAAAGAAGACACCTCAATTGAGAAAAGCCCTATACTAGATCCAGCTGTAAGGTATTTTCTTACTTAATGATTGATGGGAAGTGCCATAATGATTTGGTGCCATGCATGGCCTGGTTGTCCTGTGTTCTGTAAGTAATCAGGCTAAGAAAATCATGGAGAGTAGGTACCACTGCTCCATGACCTCTACACTAGCTCTTGACTCCAGCCTCCTGAACTGTTTTTGTCCTGACTTTCTTCAATGATGGACAGTGATATGGAAGTATAAACCAAATACATCCTTTCTTTTTCAACTTGCTTTTGTGTCATGGTGTCTCATTGCAACAGTAGAAACTCTAAGACAAATACCAAGTGGTCAGCCCTAAAAGTATATATACAAATGTACATATACACATGTATATACATATACACAAATACATATATAATTATTATATGTATATATATATATATATATGGGGAATACTTAATATATAAAATCAGCAGGTTAGATTTATAGATTTATTAGTATATATGTATCAGTAAAAACTATAGAATAAGGTATCATACATTTCAAAGTGGTATGGGAGGTATTGGTTGGAGAGAGAAAAAAACAAAGTTTCTGGAGCTGGGATCACTCACTAAGGAAGTTATTTTCTAGTTCTATCCATTTGCCTGCAAATACCGTTATTTTTTTTTAACAACTGTGTTATACTCCATTTTATGAGTGGACCATTATTTTTTTCTTTATCCATTGTTCTGTTCAAAGACATGTAAGTTGTTTCCAGTTTCTTACAACTATAAATAAAACATTGTTGAACAATTGTTGAGCAAGTGTCTTCATTGTTCATCTTTTAGGTACATGGCAAGGAGTTACATAGATGGATTTTGAGATAGATTGATGTCCATCCTGAAGAACCATCACACAGATTCCTGTAGTGGCTGTATAAGATATATATATATATATATATATATATATATATATATATATATATATATATATATATATATATATATATATGTAAGTCAATGATTACCAAGCTATAGTAGGTATAGAGCAAGAGACTAGAAGGTAGAGACAGATTTCTTTAGGTAAGGTAAATAGATAATTATGGATGAATGTAGGCCTGGAACAGTAGGATAAAGTTTGGTGAGGAAGGTTGAGGAAAGGAAGGAATGTGGGAAGAGGTAGTATAAAGAGGGTGTTTGAGAAATACAATTGACTATAAAACCTAATACAATAGAAAATTCCTCAGTTTTATGTATGTGTATACACACACACTCACACACACAAAATATAAATAAAATGACAAAGTCAGTTTGGGGAGAACACCCTATTTTCTTGGCAAAACAACTGTTTGTGTAGGGATTCCTATGGGACCCTTTAGTCAACAACTCAATTAAATCTAACCTAATTCCTACTACTGGAAGCTTAGTCAGGTAACAAGAGATGGGCAGATGGGGATCTGTCTCACATATTACTTTGTGATTTCATTTATATTTTGTGAAGGAGGGTTCGGGGGGGGGGCGTCTTTAACTCATTGGCACAGGGGGAAATTTTCTAATCATAATGCCAATGGCTCATGCTCTAAAATCAAGAATTGATAAATGGAACCTCATGACAATGGAAAGCTTCTGTAAGACAAAGGACATAGTCAATAAGCCAAATCAGCAACCTTCACTAACCCCACATCCAATAGAAGGTTAATATCCAAAATATATAAAGAACTCAAGAAGTTAATCTCAAAAACAAACAAACAACCCAATCAAAAAAATAGGGTATAGAACTAAACCAAGATTTCACAACTGAGGAATCTCAAATGTCTGAGAAGCACCTAAAGAAATATTCAAAGTCTTTAGTGATCAGAGAAGTGTGAATCAAAATGACCCTGAGATTCCACCTTACACCAATCAGAATGACTAAGATCAAAATGTCAGGTAACAATACATGCTGGAGAGGATGTGGAGAAAGGGGAACACTCTTCATTTGCTGAGCTTGCCTTTCACCTTTTGGATATCCTGTTGTTTGTTGGTCTGGAGTCTTCCTCTTTTGTTCCTGGGTTGCTTCAGGTCTCCCAGTAGGCCTGCAGTCCTGGCCCTAGCTGTAGCAGACGTTGGGCCTTCCAACTGGGGGCTCTTCACAGGAGCAGAGAAGCTGCTGATATGTTGCAGGGCTGTGGGTGTAGGGGAGGGAGAGAGCCTGAGTCATGCCAGAGTTCTGCTGCTCTGGGCAGGTGGACATGGGAAGACTACCAGTCGCTTTCCACAAGCCCGGGTGGGCACCTGCACTGACCCCACACTGTGAGGGGTGGACAAGGGGCAGCCCCCAGTACCAAGATCTCAGTCTCCTGCATCCCACGCTGGATAAGGCAGAGGAGCTGAGAACAACAGGGGTCCCAGGGTGGCACTTGGCCCCAGAGATAAGTGAAGAGAGAGCAGGGGGAAAGAGGGGAGCTGGGTGGTTCCCACGCAGGTGAGTGTCTTTAGTCAGGGCCTTGAAGAACACAGTCTATGGTTTTAGAGCTTTATTATAGAACGGCAGAGGGAAAGAGAGAAGATGAGAAAGAGAGAGAGGAGAGAGAGAGAGAGAGAGAGAGAGAGAGAGAGAGAGAGAGACCATCCATGGCCAAGAGGAAAGAGGGGGTAAGGGAAAGAGAGAAAGAGAGTTAGAGAGTAAGAAAGATGAAAGTTTAGAGAAAGAGAGGTAAAAGCTTAAAGAGTAAGAGAGCAAGAGAGCGAGGAGGGGCCAAACAGCCCCTCTTGTAGTGGGCTTGTTATCTTGCTGTTGCTAGGTAACTGTGGGGAGAAGTCTAGCCAGAAGGCCAGAGCTTAGGACATTGTCTATGTGACTGAAAGCCCGAGCCTCTCCTGTGGGGGATGCTGTGGGGGTGGTGACTTCGACAGGAGCCATGGGTCCAGGAGACATGGTTGAATGCCTACTGTCCCATGTAGGTGGAAATTACCACCCATCAAGTAACACCAGGGTTCAAGACCTCAGCTCAACTGGAGACCAGGTTGTCTGTGCATAGCTTGTTGCCCCACAATCTGTTGCGCTGGCTACAGTATATCTCCTGGGAGGTCTTCAGACTATTGGTTGTTCAGTGGAGCAGTCAAGTTGTTGTCCAACTGCTCTGAATATAGCTGATTCTCAACTGCTCTGAGTACAGTGGGTCCTCAACTGCTCAACTGATCTGAGTGTAGCAGGTGCTCTAGGATGGGTCTGGATATGGTGTCTTTATGAGAACAGACCACCTAGGAGTCTGCCCCAACAGAAAGGACCAGGCAAAACGGGTGGAATGGACAGAAGGGGAGTGGTATTAGGGAGGGTGGGGGGTTTTGGTGGGTGATGGTGTCCACCAGGCTCTCAGCAGCAGCTCCGGGATTGAGGAGAGAGAGGGGATTGTTATCAACTGCTCTGAGTACAGCAGATCCTATAGGATGAGTCTGGATATGGTGTCTTCATGAGAGCAGACCAGCTATGTTGTCTCTAAGTTTATTATTGTAATACTTTTTATTTTATAATATTTATGTTGTTATGTTTTATTATTCTGTCTTAGAAGCCTATTCTTTCCCAATGAGAGATTCTAAGGGATGTATCTGGATTGGAGAGAAAAAAACTTGGAGAAATAGAGGGAGAGAAACTGTAATCAGTATATACGGTATGACAAAAGAATCTATTTTCATTAAATAAAATAAAAAGCTCCATATTGAGATTCAAAATGATTTTCCAGAATTATCTTCTCATTGTGCTGGAAAGATAGCTCAGTATTTCAGAGTATGTACTGCCCTTGCAGATGACCTAAGTTTGGTACCTAGAACCCACATTTTGTGGATTACAATTGTGCCCATAACCTCACACAGACAGATCCTTATACATATACTTAAAAGACAAAGTAAATCTTAAAAAGAATAATCCAATTATCACATCCAAAAAGACCACTTTCTTTAATATTCTGATTCTCATACAAACTCTTGAACACCATCAATTGAGGGAAGGCAGGTGTAGTATGAACGGTCACCCACTAACACACTGCTGTCTTGAAGAGGTTCTGCTCAAATCTTACTGTTTCTCAAGCCTTACTTTTCATGTTTTCTAATTGATATCTTCATTTTATCACATAACTTCATTTCTAGTTTCATCAAGGAATCTACATCTCTCTACGATCTCATAAAAAACATTTGTTAATTTGTCAATTATAATTTCCCTCTCTAGGCTACAAAATGCCAAGGGATGGATTTGTTCTGGCTTTTCACGCCTGATTCTCCAACATTTATGACAGTACTGAGCACATGCTACTGTGTTCATAAAGAAACCGAGTGAGGTATGGAGAAATGACTTTTCTTTGCTCTTGAAGAGGACATTATATAGGACATGGAATGCCTAACAACGTCTGTAATTCCAGTTTGGCCAGCTCCATACCGCTCTCTTCAGTCGATCCTGGTCATCTGCAGTTACAAAGCTGACACGTTCATATAAATAAAATTAAGTAACAAATAAAAGAATATTGGATGGATATGCTAAAGTCATTTCTAAAGTTCAGAACTTGAAATGTTTCCTGTATCTTTGTTTTACTTCAAAATATCGGCCAATAATTCAACCACAATACTTTTTTTGTCAAAAGGCATGACTTTTAATTTGCTTCCAAACTTAGATTTCTGCACATAAATTTCGAACATAATTTCATTTTTGAAAATGGTCTGCTGAGAAGAAAATTCATACACACACACACACACACACACACACACACACACACACACACACACACATATATATATATATATATATATATATATATATATATATATATATATTCTAGAACTATTACTGAGAGGAATATGTAATATAATCCTCTCAGTAATAGTTCTAAGATTGCACTGTCCTCATGTTTATGGACGATGTTAAGAGACCCTAGAAAGTTTAAATAATTTGTCCAAAGTCACAGATCTTAAATGCTATAGCTCAAATGGGAGTCATATCTGCCTCACTGTGAAGCACACCATCCTCCCAGTTAGCTCAGTGTGCTTAGGTCATCATGGTATTGAATGAAACTGCATTGAATATAAACGTGGTGACATAGGACCAAGAATAAATTATGTTAATAAAAGGATGATCTAATTATTTTCTGAGAATCCTTGAAGAGCTATGAATAAATGTTCATTTTCAGTAGAAGGACATGGGACATACTTTGGTGAACAGTAGGTAGTGAATAGCAACTGCTACAGCCTGGAGATATGGGCCAACTGGTCAGTAGGAACATGAGTTTATTTTTTGAGACTTTAGAAATACGGATATGTCATTTTTATTAGCTATACCAACAGAAGTGACATAGAATAGATCACCCATGACTTTCTGCTACAGATGTCCTATCTGTACGAAGATTTACAGGCTTATTAATCAGAAATGTGAAGAGAGTGGTTATGCATGGTGATATAATTAGCTACATCTTATTAAATTGGACATTGACTGCTATAGTTTACCTTCTATAATAAATGTGGAAAGATTTTTTTTTTTTGTCAGTGAAAAGAGCAGGGAAATAATAAATACTCACAAGGACACAAAGTCCAATCCCTTAATGTGAAAGTCATGTATAAAATGAAACTGTAAGAAGCGGATAAAACCCAACAGTACCACTGTGTATCATCACAAAACTGCTTAAGTGCAGGAAAATAAAATCAGGAAAAATAAATTTGAGGAAGTACAATTAAGACCAACTTTGAACAAATGGGGTTTTATATCCTTGATCTAATTAAAAACAAACAAATAAAAAATAAACATCTGTTGAGATTACTTGGCTTCAATTAAAAAAAATATTTGGGGTTTCTCGTTCAGTTCAGCCTTGCATATTTACCTTACAGGAGAAGCTGACCAAATGTGAAGGGTTGGCTCCAGTCTGCAGCATGTCAGCACAGTGCACAGATAATTAGGACACCAAACACAAATTAGTAAACTCTGAAGCTCAGCCAAGCCCGACATATGAGATAAGATGCAATTAAAATAGGACTATGAAACTTTATTGTGAAATATAAATGTTTTACATCCAAAGAAAAGCTGAGAAGTAGAAAAGTCTTCAAAGAATCCATTCTGACAATTCCTTTAAACTTTAGTTTCTTATCCTCAGATACACAATTTTTTTTTGTTTAAAATTTTTCTTTTATGTGATATGACATGATAGCTTTGTACAATCTAACTCATGTTGGTTCTTTAGTACAATCCTTCAGTAATAGATTATGGAGAGGCCACTGATTTTGCATTCCAGGCAGAATTAAGAACAATGAAAACTTGAGAGACATTGCAGATGAATGAGTATGTTTCTTGAACTACTCAATGATAGGGAGTTTAGTTTGTCTGATGGGAATGTTAATAAAATGTTTCCAAGTGAGTTCCTAAAGAAAATGGTCACTGTGAGGCATGTGAAGGTATAGATTTTAAAGCTTGTCAAGGGATTGAAAGTAATGATGTAAAGAAGACAGGCTGCTAGCTAGATGCGCACGTGTGCGCGCGCGCACACACACACACACACAAACACACACACACATACACACACATACACACACAATTAATATATTATTGATAGATAGATAGATGCTAGATAGATAAATAGTATGGTAGTTTTGAGTGACTATTCAGTGGTAGGAAGTATGGCCCTATTAGAGGAGCTGTGTACCTGAGATAGATTTTTAGGTTTCAAAAACCCATGCAAGACCAATTTCAATCGTTCCACCTTCAACTTATTCAGCAAATGGAAGATCTCAGTTACTGCTTCAGCTCCATGCCTGCCAGTCTGCTCCCATGCTTCCTGCCATGATGATCATTGACCATCTGAAACTATAAGCATGGTCAACTTACATGAATTCTTTTATAAGTTGCAATAGCCATGATCCCTTTTGACAGGAATAGAAAAATGAATAAGATGGTTAATTTGTGATATATAGTGTAAGATAAATTATGGATGAAAAATTATGTATATATAGATGAGACATAATAGATGACTAATAGGTGATACATAAATGATAGATGGCAGATGATTAACAGATAAATAGTAGATGAATATATAAATAGATGATAGGTAAGTAGATGATAGATAGATGAATAATTGACAAGTGATTTATTTGTGATAAATAAATTATAGACAAATGATAATCAGTGATAAACACACATATATGTATGTGTGTATATGTATGTATATATATGTGTATATATATATATATATATATATATATATATATATATATATATATATATGATGGACAGATGGACAATATATATCAATAAATGATTGATAGATAGATAGATAGATAGATAGATAGATAGATAGATAGATATTGTGGTTCCTGAACTTTGATACATATTTTAGTCACCAGACACCTTAAAAAAAACTTCCTGCTTTCAAGTAACTACCTTTAATTATTCTAAAGTCATTGGCATTACATCAAGGAAAGCTCAGGCAAGGGGTCTTTGTAAAACTTTCAATATAATATTGTACAGAAATTGGGAACCATAAGCTGATGAGCCCAATCACTGCAGCAATTCAGTATAAGGGTGATCATTCAGAAGGTAGGAGAGTCATTTCTATCCTTTGGGTACAATTTGCTTTGTGAATTTGCAAGCTTCCAGCATTAACTGTGAGTTATACATCAGAATGAAGATACAGTCCTATGATTAGACAATGTGCATATGGTAGAGTTATTAATATTGAATGATACTAGTGTGTTTATCAATTTTCTATGGATTAAAAGAGTTACAAAAGAAATGAATTAAGATTCAAGAGGGGTTTTGGTGGTGGTGGTGGTGGTGGTGCTCATTTTTTAAAAAAGAAAACTTAAAAGGCTCAGAAAGTAACAAATCACAAGTTTCAGGAGAGTCCCCACCTTACAAGATTCATAAATCCCCACCTTAATATTACAAATGCTGTAACAGGTCTGCCCTCTGCACCAGGGAGCTGAGGCTGTTCCACAGCCCACTGTGCATGGGTCCCTGCCAGGAGAGAGAGAGCTGGTCTCCCAGGATTGCTTATACTCCCAGGCTAAGAGGAGTATATTTCACCATCTGCACCCTGGAGCCGAGGCTGTTCCACAACCCACTGTGCTCTGAATGTCCAGGAGATAGCTGTTCTCCCAGGAGTGCTGACACAGGCTTACACACCCACAGGAGGAATAAGCTCTAGACAGGGACAGCAAGACCATCTAACACAAGAAATAACCAGATGGTGAAAGGCAAATGGAAGAATCTTCCCAACAAAAACCAAGGCTACTTGGCATCATCAGAACTCAGTTCTTCCACAACAGCAAGTCTTGGATATCCCAACACACTGGAAAAGGAAGATGTGGATGTAAAATCACATCTCATGATGCCAAAAGAGGGCTTTAAGAAGGACATAAATAAAACCCTTAATCAAATACAGGAGAACACAAGTTAACAGGTAGAAGCCATTAAAGAGGAAACACAAAAATACCTTAAAGAATTAGAGGAGAACACAACCAAACAAGTGAAGGAATTGAACAAAACCATTCAGGATCTAAAAATGGAAGCAGAAACAATAAAATATCACGAGGGGAGACAACTCTGGAGATAGAAAACCTAGAAAAGAAATCAAGAGCCATAGATGCAAGTATCACCAACACAATACAAGAAATAGAATATAGAATCTCAGGCACAGAAGATACTATAGAAAACATTGATTCAAAAGTCAAAGAAGATGCAAAAGGCAAAAAGCTCCTAATCCAAACATCCAGGAAATCTAGGAAACAATGAGAAGAGCAAACCTAAGGATAAAGGGAACCCCGGCCTACAGGGATAATCAGTGGGGACCCAGGGCAGGAGAGAGAGAGAGTGGGAGAGAGAGAAAGAATGAGAGCAAGCCAATCAATCATATTGATAAAGCTCTGAAAACTTTATTCAGGAATGGCAATATAAGCATAAGCCAACATAAAACTAAATGGAGAGAAACATGAAGCAATTCCACTAAAATATGGGACTAGACAAACCTGCCCACTCTCTCCCTACATATTCAGTATAGTATTTGAAATCTTAGCCAGAACTATTAGACAATAAATGGAGGTCAAAGGGATACAAATTGGAAAGGAAGAAGTCAAAATATCACTACTTGGAGATGCTATTATAGTATACTTAAGTGACCCAAAAAATTTTACCAGAGGACTCTAAAACTTGATAAACAACTTCAGCAAAGTAGCTGAATATAAAATTAACTCAAACAAATCAGTAGCCTTCCTCTACTCAAAGGATACACAGATTGAGAAAGAAATTAGGGAGACAACACCCTTTACAATAGTCAAAAATAATATAAGATACTTTGGTGTGACTCTAACTAAGCAAGTGAAAGATGTGTATGATAAGAACTTCAAGTCTCTGAAGAAAGAAATTGAAGATCTCAGAAAATGGAAAGACCTACCATGCTCACGGATTAGCAGGATTAATATAGTAAAAATGGGCATTTGCCAAAAGCAATCTACAGATTAAAGGCAATCCCTGTCAAAATTCCAAATCAATTCTTTGTAGAATTAGAAAGAGCAACTTGAAAAATCATCTAGAATATCAAAAACATAGGATAGCGATAACTATTCTCAACAATAGAAGAACTTCTGGTGAAATCACCATCTCTGATCTCAAGCTGGACTACAGAGCAAATGTGATTAAATACTCCATGGTGTTGGTACAGTGACAGGCATGTCTGTCAATGGAATAATTTGAAGACCCAGAAATTAACCCGTACACCTATGGTCACTTGATCTTTGCCAAAGAGCTAAAACCATCCAGTAGTAAAAGACAGCATTTTCGACAAATGGAGCTGGTTCAACTGGAGGTTAGCATGTGGAAGAATGCAAATCAATCCATTCTTATCTAGTTGTACAAAGCTCAAGTCTAAGTGGATCAAAGACCTCCACATAAAACCAGATACACTGAAACAAATAGAAAAGAAAGTAGGGAAGAGCCTCAAATACATGGGCACAGGGGAAAGAAAATTTCCTGAACAGAACACCAATATCTTATGCTCTAAGATCAAGAATTGACAAATGGAACCTCATAAAATGCAAAGTTTCTACAAGGCAAAGGACATTGTCAATAGGACACAAAAGGCACCAACAGATTTGGAAAAGATCTTCACCAACCCTACATCTGATAGAGGACTAATATCTAATATCCACAAAGAACTCAAGAAGTTAGACTGCAGAGAACCAAATAACCCTATTTAAAAATGAGGTACAGAATTAAACAAAGAATTCTAAGCTGAGGAATACCAAAGGGATGAGAAGCACCTTAAAATTTTTCAACATTTTTGTCATCAGGGAAATGCAGATCAAAACAACCCTGAGATTCCACCTCATATCAGTCAGAATATCTAAGGTCAATAACTCAGGTTACAGCAGATGCTGTCAAGGATGTGGAGAAAGAGAAACACTCCTCCATTGCTGGTGCGATTGCAAGCTGATTCAACTGATACAACCACGTTGGAAATCAGTTTCAAGGCTCCTCAGAAAATTGGACATAGCACTACCTGAGGACCCAACAATACCTGGGCAAAAACCCAGAAGATCCAGTAACATGTCATAAGGACACATGTTCCACGGTGTTCGTAGCAGCCTTATTTATAATAGTCAGAAGCTAGAAAGAACCCAGATGTCCCTCAACCGAGGAATGGATACAGAAAAATGTGCTACATTTACACAATGGACTACTACTCAGCCATTAAAAACAATGAATTCATGAAATAAGTAGGCAAATGGATGGAACTAGAAAATATCATCCTGAGTGAGGTAATCTAGTTGCAAAAGAACACACATGGCATGCACGCACTGATAAGTGAATATTAGCCCAGAAGCTTGGAATACCCAAGATATAATTCACAAAACACATGAAACTCAAGAAGAAGGAAGCCCAAAGTGTGAATACTTTGGTCCTTAGTATAAGGGGGGAATGAAATACCCATGGAAGGAGTTACAGAGACAAAGTGTGGAGCAGAGACTGAAGGAAAGGCCATCTAGGGACTACCCCACCTGGCAATCCATCCCATATATAGTCACCAAACTCAGACACTACTGTGAATGCCAACAAGTGCTTGCTGACAGAAGCCTGATATAGCTGTCACCTGAGAGGCTCTGGCAGTGCCTGACAAATACAGAAGTGGATGCTCTTAGCTAACCATTGGACTGAGTACAGGATCCCCAATGGAGGAGCTAGAGAAAGTACTCAAGAAGCTGAATGGTTTTGCAGCCCCACAGGAGGAACAAGGAGTGACCATTTTGAACATGGAGTCGAACCTTGTAGACAAATCTATGATTGCAGAGTGTTTTTTCACCTGTTGCTGATTGCATCAAGTCAGCATTTTCAAAGTGTTAGGGTAGAGGTGGAGCTCAAGCCACTGATATTGAAGTAATCGACCAAACAAAGCTATGCCTTTCTAAAGGTTTAAGAAAAGACTAGAGGAAGCTGTCAGGTGAAGAAGCAATATGGCTTATCACCCCATCATTAAATATAGCACAAACTTTCCACCTTTGCCTTCCCATTTTAATTTACATTGGGACATTTTAACTACTTTACAAGATCCCATTTTATTAAGTCAATTTGTAAGTGCCAAAGGCTTACTTTGCTTGTAATTTATTACTAATTTTGTGAGAAGCTTCTTGCCTTCTTTGCGATATTTTAGGACAACGCATTTTATGATCAGAGGCAATTTAGGCAAGGTAATATTTCTGGTAGTTAACTTAATTATATGTGTTTTATCTTTCTTGTATTCAGAAATATAAACTAGCAAATATACTTTTCTATGATTATAAGGAGTATTATCTTTAAATTTAGTGTAATCCTTAGGTATATATCACTTTATTCCCAGTATTGAATGTTTGTTAACGAATGCATTTAAATAGATTATTGTTAAAGCCAGGTCTTAGTATATGTTGGTCAAGTGCACAAATTCTGAGGTACTTTCTCCCCATTTCAGCACGCATTCAACTGACCCAAGGAGCTTTATCGCAAAAGCTGCAACCAACTCCTATCAAAGAAGCTTCAATTTGCAGTAGATGGAAATTAATATAGAGACCCATAACAGGTCCATGTGCAGAGAAAAAAAGTGTGTGGAGTGCTTAGAGATGCCTACATAACACCCTCTCCAACCACGGTTCAGCAGTAATCACTGACAACAAGAGGAAAGCGTATAGGAACTAGGAGTAGTGGATGCCTACAAGGAAGCAATGTTTTCTGTATACAGCAGAGCAGGTTCCTATATGAACT
>LR754502.1:3062-28858 GCA_902729485.2 Mus minutoides
TCCATCCCACAATCAGTCACCAAACATAGACACTATATCATATGCCAGCAAGATGGTGCTGAAAGGGCCCGGATATAGCGGTCTCGGGGAAAAACATACCAATCCCTGGCAAACATGGAGGCGGAAGCTCACGGTCAGCTTTTAGATGGAACACAGGGTTCCCAAGGAAGAAGGAGCTAGAGAAAGTACCCAAGGAGCTGAAGGGGTCTTCAACCCCCTAGGTGGAAGAATAACCATGAACTAACTAGTACCCCCTTAGCCCATGTCTCTAGCTGCATATATAGAAGAGGATGGCCTAGTTGGCCATCAGTGGGAACAGAGGCCCCTTGGTCATGCAGACCTTATATGCCCCAATACAGGGGAACGCCAGGGCCAAGAAGTGGGAGCGGATGTGTAGATGAGCAGGGCTGGGAGGGGGAGGGTATAGGGAACTTTCTGGATAACACTTGAAATGTAAATGAAGAAAATATCTAATAAAAGTTGAAAAAATGGAGAGAGCATACACTAGTAGCTTGGCAGCACATCTACAAGCTCTAGAACAAGTGGAAGCAAATTCACGCAAGATGAGTAGACAGCAGGAAATAATCAAACTCAGGGGTGAAATCAGCCATGTGGAAACAAACAGAACTATTCAAAAATAAATCAAACGAGGACCTGGTTCTTTGAAAAACTCAACAAGATAGATAAACCCTTAGCCAGACTCACTAGAGGGCACAGGGATAGCATCCTAATTAACAAAATCAGAAATGAAAAGGGAGACATAACAATAGATATGAGGAAATTCAAAACACCATTAGATCCTTCTGAAAAAAGGATATATTCAAAAAAATTTGAAAATCTAGATGAAATGGATAACTTTCTAGACAGATACCAAGTTCCAAAGTTAAGCCAGGATCAGATTAATGATCTAAACAATCCTATATCTCCTAAATAAATAGAAGCAGTCATTAATAGTCCCCCAACCAATGAAAGCCCAGGACCAGATGGGTTTAGTGCAGAGTTCTATCAGACCTTCAAAGAAGACCTAATTCCACCTCTCCTCAAACTATTCCACAAAATAGAATCTGAAGGTTCACTACCCAATTCATTCTATGAAGCCACAATTACTCTGATACCTAAACCACATAAAGACACAACAAAGATAGAGAACTTCAGACCAATTTCCTTTATGAATATCAACGCAAAAATACTCAACAAAATTCTCGCTAACCGAATCCAAGAACACATCAAAAGGATCATCCATCATGAACATGTAGGCTTCATCCCAGGAATGCAGGGATGGTTTAATATACGGAAATCCATCAACGTAATCCACTATATAAACAAACTCAAAGATAAAAACTACATGATAATCTACTTAGATGCTGAGAAAGCATTTGACAAAATCCAACACCCTTTCATGATAAAAAGTCTTGGAAAGATCAGGAATTTAAGGCCCATACCTAAACATAATGAAAGCAATCTACAGCAAACCAGTGGCCAACATCAAACTAAATGGAGAGAAACTGGAAGCAATCCCACCAAAATCAGGGACTAGACAAAACTGCCCACTTTCTCCCTAGCTATTCAATATAGTATTGAAGTCCTAGCCAGAGCAATTCAACATCAAAAGGAGGTCAAGGGGATACAAATAGGAAAGGAAGAAGTCAAATTATCGCTATTCGCAGATGATATAATAGTATATATAAGTGACCCCAAAAACTCCACCAGAGAACTCCTAAACCTGATAAACAGCTTCAGTGCAGTAGCTGGATATAAAATTAACTCAAACAAATTGATGGCCTTTCTCTATACAAAGGATAAATGGGTTGAGAAAGACATCAGGTAAACAAAACGCTTCACAATATTCACTAACAATATAATATATCCTGGTGTCACTCTAACGAAGGAAGTGAGAGATTTGTATGATAAAAACTTTAAGTCTGAAGAAAGAAATTGAGGAAGATCTCAGAAGATGGAAGGATCCTCCATGCTCATGGATTGGCAGAATCAATATAGTAAAAATGGCTATCGTGCCTAAAGCAATCTACAGATTCAATGCAATCCCCATCAAAATTCCAACTCAATTCTTCAATAATCTAGAAAAGACAATTTGCAAGTTCATCTGGAATAACAAAAAAAACTACACTAGCAAAAACTCTTGTCAATAATAAAAGAACCTCTGGTGGAATCACCATGCCTGACCTCAAGCTGTACTACAGAGCAAGTGTAATAAAAACTGCATGGTACTGGTACAGCAACAGACAGGTAGATCAATGGCATAGGATTGAAGACCCAGAAATGAATCCACACACCTATTGTCATATGATCTTTGACAAGGGAGCTAAAACTATCCAGTGGAAAAAATATAGCATTTTCAACAAATAGTGCTGGCACAACTGGCGGTTATCATGTAGAAGAATGGGATTTGATCCATTCTTATCTCCTTCTACTAAGGTCAAGTCTAAGTGGATCAAGGAACTCCACATAAAATGAGAGACACTGAAACTTCTAGAGGAGAAAGTGGGGGGAACCTCGAAGATATGGGCACTGGGGGAAAATTCCTGAATAGAACAGCAATGGTTAGTGCTCTAAGATCAAGAATTGACAAATGGTCCTCATAAAGTTGCAAAGCTTCTGTAAGGCAAAAGATACTGTCAACAAGACAAAAGGGCCACCAACACATTGGGAAAAGATCTTTACCAATCCTAAATCAGATAGGGGACTATATCCAATATGTATAAAGAACTCAAGAAGTTGGACACTAGAAAATCAAATAACCCCATTAAAAAATGGGGTACAGAGTTAAACAAAGAATTCTCAACTGAGGAATACCTAATGGCTGAGAAGCACCTGAAAAAATGTTCAACATCCTTAATCATCAGGGAAATGCAAATCAAAACAACCCTGAGATTCCATCTCACACCAGTCAGAATGGCTAGATCAAAAATTCAGGTGACTGCAGATGCTGGCGTGGTTGTAGAGAGAGAGGAACACTACTCCATTGTTGGTGGATTGCAAGCTTGTTCAACCACCCTGGAAATTAGCATGCCAGTTCCTCAGAAAATTGGACATAGTACCTCCAGAGGATCCTGCAATTCCTCTCTTGGGCATATATCCAGAAGATGTTCCAACTGGTAATAAGGACACATGTTCCACTATGTTCATAGCAGCCTTATTTATAATAACCAGAAGCTGGAAAAAACCCAAGTGTCCCTCATCAGAGGAATGGGTACAGAAATTATGGTACATTTACACAATGGAGTACTACATAGCTATCAAAAACAATGAATTTGCTGGGTGTGGTGGCACATGCCTTTAATCCCAGCACTCGGGAGGCAGAGGCAGGTGGATTTCTGAGTTCGAGGCCAGCCTGGTCTACAAAGTGAGTTCCGGGACAGCCAGGGCTACACAGAGAAACCCTGTCTCGAAAAAACAAAACAAAAACAATGAATTTATGAAATTCCTAGGCAAATGGATGGATCTGGAGGGTATCATCCTGAGTGAGGTAACTCAATCACAAAAGAAATCACATAGCATGTTCTCATTGATATGGATTTTAGCCCAGAAAGCTGGATTGCCCAAGATACAATTTGCTAAACACATGAAACTCAAGAAGAATGAAGATCAAAGGGTGGACACTTCGCCCCTTCCTAGAATTAGGAACAAAGCACACATTGAAGGAGTTACAGAGTTCAAGTGTGGAGCTGAAACAAAAGAATGGACCAACCAGTTACTGCTGAAGCTGGGGATTCATTTCATAATCAGCCACCAAACACAGACATTATTGCATAGGCCAGCAAGATATTGCTGAAAGGGCCTTGATATAGCTGTCTCGTGTGAGGCTATACCAGTGCCTGGCAAACACAGAAGTGGATGCTCACAGTCAGCTATTAGATGGAACACAGGGTTCCCAAGGGAGGAGCTAGAAAAGTACCCAAAGAACTGAAGGGGTCTCCACAACTATAGGTGGAAGAACAATATGAACTAACTAGTACCCCCAGAGCTCATGTCTCTAGCTGCATATGTAGCAGAAGATGGCCTAATTGACCATCATTGGGAAGAGAGGCCCCTTGGTCATGAAAACTTTATATGCCCCAGTACAGGAGAATGCCATAGCCAAGATGTGGGAGTGGGTGGGTAGGGGAGCAGGGTGGGGGATGAGGGAGGGTTTAGGTGACATTCTGGATAACATTTGAAATGTAAATGAAGAAAATATCTAATAAAAATTGAAAAAAAAAGTTGATGTCAATAGCTATATGAGCTGCTATCCAGGTGCTCTGTTCTATCTCAGAGCCCAATATATCTGTTTCTTGGGTTGTACCATGATGGTCTTACCACTATGGCCCTGTGGTATAATTGGAGATCAGGAATAATAACACCTCCATCCGTACCCTTAGTTCTCAATTTTTCATTGTCATTTATGGTTCATTTTGAACTTTGGGGGGGGGGGATGTTGTCATTACTATGAAGAATAGTGAACTTATTAGAGTGACAATTGCATTTTCACAATATTTATTCTTTCAGTCTCTGAGCATGAGAAGTATTTCCATCTTCAATTATCTTCCTCAATTTTGTTCTCTTTTAAAGCTTGTATTTCACTTCCATGGTTTGCTTTATTCCAAGGCATTTTTGATAGTCTTCAGGTGATTTTGAGTATAATAACTTCTCTGGTTTTTTTGTTTTTCTTCTCAGTAGGTCTTTCATTGGTATATATAAATAAGCAACTGATTTTTGTATGTCTAATTTATATTCTGCCACTTTGGAAGTGCCACTTTTGAAAGTGTTTATTATCTCTAGGCATTCTGTTGGGGTCCTACAGTCACCTCAAAAACCACATGAACACTGATCTTAATCAGACATGGATAGCTCATTGAGCTTTTACCTGGGGATTGAATGATCAGTAATGAGACGGGACTTGGGAACTGGCTGTGACCACAAGCCAGGACCTTACAGTGATCCTTGCAATCCATAAAAATCTGTGCCAACTTACTGAACCAGAATTGGGGAATAGAAGACTTCCTTAGGAACGTGTGTTTGTTGTGCATTTATTCAGCTATCATTCTTGGGATATTCAACAGTTGCAGGGCACTTACCTTGCCTAACAACCATGTTTTAACTTGCCAACCAGGATATCATTTACCCACTTACCTGTCTCTTTTTGTCAAGCAGTAGGATGTCATTTCCGAGGGAGGCCTTAGGAACTTAAACTTTAGTCAACCCTTGCACAAAATGGAAGTCTTACTCCAAAGAGCTTCTTATATTGATGCAGGTGTCTCTCTTATGTTGGAATCCATGCAGAGGCAGCTTCATAAAAGAAATTGCAATCAATTCAGGTAAGAGAAAGTTTCATTGTAACAGCACAGGAGAAAGATTCTTTATAATATTTGTAAAAGCACAAAAAGGCTGCCTACACAGGCAAGAGTTACCTAGGACTTTTTAACAGTTTCCTGATGTAGAATCACATCATCTACAAATACATTCTTAGCTTTCTTACTCTTCTATTTGTATCCCTTTTATTTTCTTCCCTTGACTTATTGCTCCAACTAAGATTCCATACATGATACCAAATAGAAGGGGACAATGAGGACCCTCTTGTCTTATTCTTGACCTTAGTGGAAATAATTTGAATTTTTCTGCACATAGCATGAGCTGACCTGTATGTTTACCATATATCTCTATCTCTATCTCTATCTCTATCTCTATCTCTATCTCTATCTCTATCTATCCCTATATCTATCTCTATGTCTATATCATCTAAATCTATATCTATATCTATCTAACATATACTTACATGTATTTTTTCCATTCCTTGTAAATTTTTATCATAAAAATTGCAATTTTCATTTATTTCACTGGACTTAATCCAATGGGGAAATGTTGGATTTTAACAAAAATCTGCACTTGTTTAAATGCTCCTGTGATTTCTCCCTTTGAGTCTGTGATGACACTTGGGGATGTGCATACATTTAGACATCTCTGGAATGATGCATTCTCAAATTGAGTACAACACAACTTTACTGAGAGTATTGTTTCTTTTCATCATAGAGTAGCCTATAGTTTTCATTTTATGCTGTGTCTTTGTTTGACTTGGTATCAGAATAATATTGTCTTCACTAATTGTGTTCTCCTACTATACTTTATGGAATAACTTGAGACACATTAATCTTTTTTTTCAACTTTTATTAGATATTTTCTTCATTTACATTTCAAGTGTTATCCAGAAAGTTCCCTATACCCTCCCCCCTCCCGGCCCTGCTCCCCTACCCATCCGCTCCCACCCCTTGGCCCTAGCGTTCCCCTGTATTGGGGCATATAAAGTCTGCATGACCAAGGGGCCTCTCTTCCCACTGATGTCCAACTAGGCCATCCTCTTCTATATATGCAGCTAGAGACATGAGCTAAGGGGGTACTAGTTAGTTCATGGTTATTCTTCCACCTAGAGGGTTGAAGACCCCTTCAGCTCCTTGGGTACTTTCTCTAGCTCCTTTTTCCTTGGGAACCCTGTGTTCCATCTAATAGCTGACCATGAGCTTCCATCTCCATGTTGCCAGGCATTGGTATATTTTCCCCCGAGACAGCTATATCCAGGCCCTTTCAGCACCATCTTGCTGGCATATGCTATAGTGTCTATGTTTGGTGACTGATTGTGGGATGGATCCCTGGCAGCCGCAGTCGTTGGGTCCATCCTTTGGATTCAGCTTCACACATGATCTCTTTAACTCTTTCAATGTGTGCTTTGTTCTTAATTCTAGGAAGGGGTGACGTGTCCTCATTTTGATCTTCCTTCTTCTTGAGTATCATGGAGACACATTAATCTTAGTCCTTTAAAGTTTTGGTAGAAATCAGGAGAGAAGCCAGCTAACCCAGACTATGTGTCCTGGGATACTTTTCCTACTGCTTCAATATCATTTCTGTTATAAGTTTATTGTAGTTATAAGTTACATAGTAGTTTTAAGATACATTGTAGTCATAATTTGCATTGTAATTATAAATTACATTAAAGTTATAAGTTAGATTATAGTCGTAAGTTACATATCTTGACTTGGTTTAGCCTTTGTATTTTGTATACATAAACTCTATTTCTGTGGGAGACCAGACTGTGGGAAACCAGACCTCCAAGAGCTCCCACAGTAAGCACTAACTGACCCTTTGTTGGGAGTCTAGCTACCCCCTCCTCCACACAAGGCTGATTGTGAGAACCGACTGACCCTTATCCTGGTCAAACACCTAGGGCTATTTCAAGAGGAACCCATATTCTGAGATAAGCCTGCAGTCAGCATCTGCCCCAGATTTCCATCTGTCTGAACTTTAATCATTCCCTCTCAGCCCCTCTCTTTTTCCCTTCACTGTGTGATTATAACCAGGTTTTCAGCCACATTAAAATCAGACCTTGACAGGAACTCTACTTAGTCTCACTCCTCTTTCTCGCCCATTTCTTTTTCAGGCTCAGTCCCCCTTGACACACGGAATAACTAGGTCCCAGGGGACGGGACAAAGTGGTGCCCAACATGGGGCTTGAGGTATGGACCCTCCCCAGGCAGAGACCCCATCAGAGACAGCCGTCGTGATCCCCAGATTCCTTGAGAGGACTCTCTCTCCGCTCATGAGAGCAGAACCTTCTTGGTAAGTTGATTCCTCTCCGTTATATAGAAATGGGAACTAAGCTATCTAAGGAAGCAGTCTTCATCAGAGACCTGAAAGCTACTCTCGGAGAAAAGGGAGTTAAAGTTAAAAAGAAAGATTTGATAAAAATATTTTATTTTTATAGATCAGACATGTCCCTGGTTTATCATTGATGGGGCAAAGATCCACCAAAAAAAAAAAGTGGCAAAGGGTAGGTAGAGAATTAAATGAAAAATTTGCCAGTCAGGGCCCCGATGCTGTCTCTGCAACTGTTCTCTCTTACTGGGGACTCATTCATGATGTAGTGGAAGGTGCGACTGGGGATCCTGAGAAACAGCAACTTTTGTCGGTCGCTGAATATTGCCTCTGCTCTTTATCTCGGGTGGCCTCGGTGAGCTCACCACCACCACCAAAAGGAACCCTTCAAAACCTTCCTCAGTTGTTATAGACATTTCTGAAGCCCTGCAACCTACCCGCCCGGCTTATCTTTATCCTCCTCTCCCAACGGACCAATTCCCTTATGACACACCATTAATTAATCCCTTGGCTCTAGCTCCATATGTAGCAGAAGATGGCCTAGTCGGCCATCATTGGGAGGAGAGGCCCCTTGGTATTGCAATCTTTATATGCCCCAATACAAGGGAACGCCAGGGCCAAGAAGTGGGAGTGGGTGGGCAGGGGAACAGGGCGGTGGGAGGGGGGAGGGAACTTTCAGCACTTGAAATGTAAATTAAGAAAATACCGGCTGGAGCCATGGTAGTCTTTACTGATAGATCCTCCTTGGGTATGGCTGCCTTCAGCATTGGTGGGGAGGTCTCACCTTTTATGACAGACTTCTCTTCGGTGCAGCTTTTAGAGCTAGCAGCCATTGTTAGGGTGTTCAAACTCTTGCTTGAAACACCATTTAATTTGTATACAGATAGCGCTTATGTGGCTGCCTCTGTTCCGCTTTTAGAAACTGTTCCATACATCTGCCCCTCTACTAATGCTTCTCCATTGTTTGCTAAACTTCAAATTTTTATTCTTGCCTGCAATTCTGGCATGCCTGGTCCGCTGTCTGAGGGCAACAATGTAGTTGATCAGGCCACACAGATAGTGGCTTCTGCCTTGTCTACCACCCCTCATGCTGCCGCCCAACAGGCCCATGATCTACACCCCCTTAATACCTATACCCTGAGACTTAAATTTTCCATCACCTGCGAGCAGACATGAAAAATTGTTCAGCAGTGCAAGGGCTGCCTGACCCTTTTACCCGAACCACATGTGGGGATCAACCTCAGTGGGCTAGTTCCTGGTGAGTTATGGCAGATGGATGTCACCCACTATGCCCCTTTCAGAAAGTTAAAATATATTCATATCTTTGTGGATACTTTTAGTGGTTTTATCTGAGCATAGTTACAGACGGGGGGAGGCCACTAAACATGTTATCAGTTATATTGTCTCCTGTTTGGCAGTTATGCCACAACCCAAAATCCTCGAGATAGATAATGGCCGAGGATATGTTAGTTCCAGCTTTAAACAGTTTTGTGTTCAGATGGGCATCAGACATATTACTGGAATTCCCTATAACCCCCAAGGTCAGGGTATCGTAGAAAGGACTCATCAAACCTTAAAAACATGCTTTTTAAATTGCAGTCTGGAGGGGGAATTCTATATCCTCAATCTGGCAACTTTAAGACCCTCTTGAATCATGTACTATTTATCTTAAATTTTCTTACATACGACACTACAGGAAAATCTGCCGCAGATTGCCTTTGGCACCCTTCAACTACCAACAACTACGCACAAGCCATGTGGAGAGATCCTTTGTCCAACAAATGGCTGGGCCCAGAACTGATCCTTATATGGAGCAAAGGACATGCTTGTATTTATGGGTCAGGAGCTCAAAATGCCAGGTGGCTCCCAGAGCGCCTAATAAAACCAAATAATACGCCCAGGGAAGAAAAACCCTGAGAAACATTCCTAAATGTGCTTGCTTACAGAAAGCTGAGAATGCCCAGAGGAACACCGTTCCTGCTCCTCTGGATTTGCATGTTCACCCACCCTTTGGGAGGTATGTCACAAGTACAGAGTCAACAAGGGAAAATCCCCTACCAACTTTATAGTTACACATGGCTGATTATTAACGAGGCCAGTGATATAGTCAATGCTACTTCCACAATTGGAAGTTCTGTCCCATGAACACCTCTTGAAGTAGATATCTGTAAACTGTCTCTTGGGGACCATAAAG
Organism: Mus minutoides; assembly: GCA_902729485.2. Classification (NCBI taxonomy): domain Eukaryota; kingdom Metazoa; phylum Chordata; class Mammalia; order Rodentia; family Muridae; genus Mus; species Mus minutoides. Next base: position 12,898 of record LR754502.1, read on the forward strand.
ACTGGGAGACCCCCTCGACCTACATGCTCCAACAGATGGCTATAGATGATCCCAAGGACCCTGATTGATTTTACCTTGGGTGCTACAGCGAGGGATGCCGCACAGCTTTAGCCTTACACCCTGGAGGCATTTATGTCTGCCCTGGCGCTACCCATAGGAGCTATTCTCTTAATCATAAATATGGCATCATCCCTGATTATTTGTGTGCCTCCTGAAGCTGGAAGACCACTGTAGATACTTCTTGGAAGCCCTCCTCCTCCTGGGACCTCATTACAGACATAAGAAAGTTTCCCACTGATCCAATTACTCCCCTTAAATCAAAAGCCTGGGCTAATAGACTGGCTTGCGCCACATCTAAACTAACCTCCCAAGGCTGGTGTAAATCCTCTAGAGATCTCCTTCACAGACCCTGGCAAAAAATATGCTTGGGAAAATATGCGGGGGGTTGAATGGGGCCTATGCCTCTATAAAGAACACAAAGATTATGTAATAACTCAGCACTCGGGAGGCAGAGGTAGGCGGATTTCTGAGTTCGAGGCCAGCCTGGTCTACAGAGTGAGTTCCAGGACAGCCAGGGCTATACAGAGAAACCCTGTCTCGAAAAACCAAAAAAAAAAAAAAAAAAAAAAGACCACCCCATCTGAGGGATCAAGAGCTGACGGCCCCAATCCTATTTTACATCCCCCATTACAAAAAGGGCCAGCCCTCCCACAGACCGTTACCCTGGGTCCACCTGGGTCCACCATGTTTCAGCCCATCCTACCGGCGGGTACCCCCTCCTCAGCTGATTTAATTTTGTTAATGGTAAATGCTTCTATACCTGCTATGCAAGCAGCTAATGCAACCCAATTTGAAAAATATTGGGTGTGTTTTTCTCTTCAGCCCCTTTGTATGAAGGAGTGGCAGTATTTGGATCAGTTATTGCAACCAATGATACCAATAAACTTGGCCAGCACCACAAGAGCAACGAAGGACTCACACTGAGTCAAGTGTCAGGCCTAGGCTCATGCCTTTTGGGGCCTTCCATGCCCCCCTCAGGCCTTGCTAGAGGTTTGAAATCAGACTATGGTTGTAAATGCCACTTCTCAATACCTTGGGGCACCTAATGGTACTTATTTAGCATGCTCCACTGGAATTACTACCTATGTGATCACCCAGACCTTTTTAAATAACAAAGATTACTGTATCTTGGTTCAACTTCTCCCAAAGTTAACAGTGCACCATGCAGAAGATCTCCTCTGGTTTTGGAAAGAGGTACTAACCTGCCCTGTGATAAGAGGGAGCCTATCTCCGTGGTGACCTTAGCAGTGATTCTTCCTATGGGAGCTGCAGATGCATGAACAGGTATTGCCTTCCTGGTCAACTTCCAACAGCAATATACTCAGCTTAGCCTTGCTGTAGTCAGAGATATTCAAGAACTGCAAAAAGGCTTGAAGAATCTAAAAGACTCTTTAGTCTCCTTATCTGAAGTGGTGCTACAGAATAGGTGAGATCTCGATTTAATGTTCCTGCAAGAGGGAGGGCTCTGTGCAGCCCTCAGAGAGGAATGTTGCCTTTATTCTGATAAGACTGGCCTAGTTCAAGATAGTATAGAGAAAGTCAGAATTAGATTAGAGGAAAGAAAACGCAATAGAGAAAAACAAGAATCTTGGTATCAAAATTGGTTTTCTACTTCTCCTTGGCTCTCTACCTTGCTCCCCAGCCTTTTGGAGCCTTTCGTTGGTATTTTGCTGCTTTTGTCATTTGGCCCCTGGGCTTTTAACAGATTAAACAGTTTCAATAACTTACAGATTGATTCTGCCTTAAACAAAGCAGTTGCAGTCCACTACCATCAGCTAGACATTCCAGGCTCAGCCGAAGACCTCTCCTCAGCCGATGCAGATGGAGCAGCTGTTGGTCTTCAGTGCTCCACCCTTGTTGCAGACATGGAGTCTTCTTGGTTCCATATTCTGTTGAGACGTCAATAATACAGAGAGTGATCCCTGGCTCCTAATAGTGGCTGAGGGCCATAAGCTGTGAAGCTGCCAATGACGGGAATATTATGGTGCCATGAGCCAGATGTATCCCACCTATTGGCTACAAGGTTACTCAATGATGGGATTATTGTGGGTCCATAGCCTGGGCACCCATCATGACCACCCAAGGCCTGATTAAGCCATTGGAGCAAGGTGTGATGCCAGGAGTGGGAGCCACCCACATAAACTAAGACAGGGGCCTTCTATTACTAGAACCTGAAAAGGCCTAGTCACTGTGGTACTGGCCATGGGTGAAAGCCACATAGCCTAAGACAGGTGCTTCATTGACCCGTTTTTTACCCCCCCCCCATATTAATAAAGAAAAAGGGGGGAGATGTGGCAGACCAGACTGTGAGAAATCAGACCTTCAACAGCTCCCAAAGTGAGCACTAACTGAACCTTTGTTGGGAGTCGAGCCACCTCCTCCTCCACACAAGGATGATCATGAGAACCGACTGACCCTTATCCTGGCCAAACACCTAGGACTGTTTAAGGAGGAACTGGCATTCTGAGATAAGCCGCAAGATGTTTCAAGCCTGCAGTCAGCATCTGCCCCAGATGTCCATCTGTCTGAACTTTGATCATTCCCCCTCAGCCCCTCCCTATTTCCCTTCACTGTGTGCATATAGCCAGGCTTTCAGCCTCATTAAATTCAGGCCTTGACAGGAATGCTACTTGGTCTCGCTCCTCTTTCTCGCCATTTTCTTTTTCAGGCTCAATCCCCATTGACCCACGAAATAACTAGGTCATGCGGGACAGGACATATTTCTTTAGACTTTCCAATCTAGTGTGACATAGGGTTTAAAGGTGTATCTATATGATCTTTCTAATATTGTTGGTATTGTTAATCCAAAAGATGGGAGGAGTAAAACACCCATCTAAATCATCATAGTAAAATTAATTAAAGCATGCAATTTAAAAAAACCAAGCTATTTATTTGTGTATACATCCTACCTCTCCCTAAGTTGGGGTTCAAAATGTCAACATTGGACATGAAGAAGACAATACCTATATAGCACATGGGTAGAGAATTTCCAAACAAGGGATTTGGCAGGCAACATAGGGAGGGTTACAGAAGCAAGACAAACAAATTAGTCCTAATGACCTCTTGAAACAAAGATATGGTTGCAAGGTGTGCATAACAGAGTAGTCATAGTCAGAAATTTTAGACATTAAGGGCCATATAACTTTCTGAAACAAAGATAGGATTGCAATACTGTGGGGCCGTGAGTGTGGGGGAAAGTGGGGCATGGGAGAGAACCCACATCCTGCAAGAGTTCTGGTGCTCTTGGCAGGCAGACACAAGAGTACTGCCACATGCTTTTCAAGAAGCCCCAGTGGGTGTCTGGCTGTGCAAAGTCACAGAATCCCAGCTCAGAGAGGGGGTGGACAAGGGGAAGACCTACATAACAGATTCTCAGCTTTGGTCATCCCATGCTGGATACTGCAGAGGAGCTGAGAACAAATGGGGGCACCAGGTGGTTCGGTCAGCTACAGGACTGAAGAGAGGAAAGGGCAGAGGGAGAGGGCACTTGGTGGTGTCCACTTGGGCAAGAGTCCTTAGTCAGGTCAGTGGCTGGAGCACAAGATGGCCTTCTGGTGAGAGGTTAGACACTGCTCATTAGGAGAAAGCCTATCCCATTGTTCAAGCACAGTAGGCCTTGATTATCAGAGACAGTCTATGGTTTTAGATATTTATTGTAGAAAGGAAGGGGAAAGGAGAGAAGATAGAAAGAGAGAGTCTAGCCATGGCCAATTGGAGAGTGGGGGAAGAGAGAGAGAGAAGGAAGGCTAGCGAGGACAGTAAGAAAGGTGAAAGTTTTTAGGATCACTTATATATACTATCATATCATCTGCAAATAGTGATATTTTGACTTCTTCCTTTCCAATTTGTATCCTCTTGACCTCCTTTTGTTGTCAAATTGCTCTGGCTAGGATTTCAAGTACTATATTGAAAAGGTAGGGAGAAAGTGGGCAGCCTTGTCTAGTCCCTGATTTTAGTGGGATTGCTTCCAGTTTCTCTCCATTCAGTTTGATGTTGGCTACTGGTTTGCTGTAGATTGCTTTTATTATGTTTACATATGGGCCTTGAATTCCTGATCTTTCCAAGACTTTTATCATGAATGGGTGTTGGATTTTGTCAAATGCTTTCTCAGCATCTAACGAGATGATTATGTGGTTTTTATCTTTGAGTTTGTTTATATAGTGAATTACATTGATGTATGTCTGTATATTAAAACATCCCTGCATTCCTGGGATGAAGCCTACATGGTCATGATGGATGATCATTTTGATGTGTTCTTGGATTCAGTTAGCGAGATTTTATTGAGTAGTTTTGCATCGATATTCATAAGGGAAATTGGTCTGAAGTTCTTTATCTTTGTTGTGTCTTTATGTAGTTAAGATATCAGAGTAATTGTGGCTTCATAAAATGAATTGGGTAGCATTCCTTCAGTTTCTATTTTGCTGAATAGTTTGAGAAGAACTGGAATTAGGTCTTCTTTGAAGGTCTAATAGAACTCTGCACTAAACCCATCTGGTCCTGAGCTTTTTTTTGGTTGGGAGACTATTAATGACTGTTTCTATTTCTTTAGGAGATATAGGACTGTTTAAGTAATTAATCTGACCCTGATTTAACTTTGGTACTTGGTATCTGTCTAGAAATTTGTCCATTTCATTCAGATTTTCCAATTCTTTTTAATATAGGCTTTTGTAGAAGGATCTGGTGATATTTTGGATTTCCTCAGGATCAGTTGTTATGTCTCCCTTTTCATTTCTGATTTTATTAATTAGGATGCTGTCCTTGTGCCCTCTAGTGAGTCTGGATAAGGGTTTATCTATCTTGTTGATTTTTTCAAAGAACCAGCTCCTGGTTTGATTGATTCTTTAAATACTTCTTTTTGTTTCCATGGTTGATTTCACCCCAAGTTTGATTATTTACTGCCGTCTATTCCTCTTGGGTGAATTTGCTTCCATTTTTTTCTAGAGATTTTAGGTTTGCTGTCAAGCTGCTAGTGTATGATCTCTCCAGTTTCTTTTTGGAGAATCTCAGAGCTATGAGTTTACCTCTTAGGAATGCTTTCATTGTGTCCCATAAGTTTGAGTATGTTGTGGCTTCATTTTCATTAAACTCTAAAAAGTCTTTAATTTCTTTATTTCTTCCTTGACCAAGGTATCATTGAGTAGAGTGTTGTGCAGTTTCCACATGAATGTTGGCGTTCTGTTATGTATGTTGTTATTGAAGATCAGCCTTAGTCCATGGTGATCTGATAGGATGCATGGGAAATTTTCAATATTTTTGTATCTGTTGAGGCCTATTTTGTGGCCTATTATATGGTCAATTTTGGAGTAGATTCTATCAGACCTTTAAAGAAGACCTAATTCCAACTCTCCTCAAACTATGCCAAAAAAATTGAAACAGAAGGTACTCTAACCAATTTATTCTATGAAGCCACAATTACTCTGATACCTAAACCACATAAAGACAAAAAAAAAAAGGAAGAGAACTTCAAACCAAATTCCCTTATGATTATAAATGCAAAAATACTCAATAAAATCCTTGCAAACATAATCCAAGAACACATCAAAACAATCATCCATCATGATCAAGTAGGCTTCATCCCAGGGATTTGGGGATGATAAATATATAAAAATCCATCAACATAATCCACTATATAAACAAACTCAAAGACAAAAACCAAATGATTATCTCGTTAGATGCTGAGAAAGCATGTAACAAAATCCAAAACCCCTTCATAAAAGTCTGGGAAAGATCAGGAATTCAAGTCCCATACCTAAACATTATAAAAACAATATACAGCAAACCAGTAGCCAACATCAAACTCAATGGAGAGAAACTCTGTCTCCAAAAAAAAAAAAAATGAATTTGGCACCTAATTGACCAAACAGTTACCAAATGGAAATCCTGTTTGGCTCACATAAAAGTCAACGGATTAGTCCTTTCTAAGTCTTCAGCAAACTTCATTCTGTCACCAGCTGATGTATAGAAAGTGACAGTCAAGAGACCTTTACAACAAACTATTTAATTGTGACTTATCAAAACACAATCTTTACTTTCCAAAACTAATACCAGCCAAATTACATAAACACAAATTCTTATATAACATAGGAATGGAAGCGAGGAGTAGTTTGAGGCCAAGCCTGAATTATGTGGGAAGATAGTGTTGCATGTTTTAAAAAGGGTCTTGTTCATAGACTTGAGAGAAGTGAGTTAATCCATCAACCATTCTAACCAGCATTTGTGAAGAACTCCTATGTGTGTTGAACCTGGGAAAAAGGAAGACCTTGCTCTCCTGAGCCTTCAGAAATCTAAAGAACACCAAAGCCAGCTAATGCAAGAGGAGCTGGGGAAGAGGAAGTGGGGTTTAGAGTCTTTACTATGGTGGAAGTTGTGTGTGTTCTTACACACAGAGATCCATGTGCACTGCTGGATTGTAATCTGTGTTGTGTTGCTATGACAAATGACCCAAGACAAGGTAACACATGTGGAAATAAGTTAATTTGCTTCATGGTCTGGAATGTTTAAAGTCCAAAATAGAGCAACCTCAAGTAGCCATGATGTTGTGCTTTCTGTACACAGGGTACACAGTAGAAAGGCAACAGGGGGTTGTGGAAGGCAGAAAGGAGAGGCTCCCCCCTGCTTCTCAAGCACCCACCATACACTGTTCAGCCCTGACATACCGGGGACGAAGGCTCAATGAGGAGACCTCAGCTCAACTGGAGACCAGACTGTCTGTGTATAGCCCAATGCCCCATAGTAAAGAGAGCAGCAGAGTCCAAAGAGATGAGGCCAAGACATTGTGCTTCCTACCCATGATCCCCACGTATGGGAGGATGACGTAGGAATGCTCCTGTTATCTCTCTGGGATCCTCTTAAAACAAAGATAGAAATTGTGCTAGGATAGGGATGCTCTCCTGGGCTGCCTTTGGCCTCTTTGTGCTCCATGTGTGGCAGCAGTGAGCAGAAGCTGTTTGCAATTAAAGTATATATTCTAACTAGCCTCTATAAATGACACAAGCACTTTGCATTTTATTTGATGATCTGTAAGCATTTATTGGGAAACTTCTGAGCTATTCTAACTTACATGCAATCCATAGGTATCAAGTTGCTTGCTGCATAAGTCTTGCCCACAGTTATTTCTACTCTATCAGCCTGTTTTCATGGTCCATTTCTGACCTTGAGCTCAAGATCCATCAGACCTCCTGGTGGCCTCCTCCTCCTCTTCATTTTTTTCTCCTCCTCTCTCCTCTTCTCTATTTTCATGATTCCTACCTGTGACCCCCCCAGCACAGTAACTGAATACCTCTCTTCTCCCCAGTAATTGGCTATGGGCCACATTAATTTAACCAGAGAATAAGATCAGCAAAGTTTTTTTATTTTTTAATTAGATATTTTCTTCATTTACATTTCAAATACTATCCCCAAAGTCCCCTATACCCTCCCCCTGCCCTCCTCCCCAAGACACCCACTCCTGCTTCCTGGCCTTACATTCCCCTGTACTGGGGCATATGATCTTCACAAGACCAAGGGCATCTCCTCCGATGGCAGATTAGGCCATCCTCTGCTACAGATGCACCTAGAGACACAGTTGGGGGGAGCGGTACTGGTTAGTTCATATTGTTGATAATCCTACAGGTTGCAGACCCCTTTAGCTCCTTGGTTACTTTCTCTAGCTCCTTCATTAGGGACCCTGTATTCCATCCAATAGATGACTGTGAACATCCACTTCTGTATGTTACAGGCACTGGCATAGCCTCTCAAGATATGAGGGTCCTGTCTGCTAAATCTAGCTGGCATATGAAATTGTGTCTGCATTTGCTGGCTGATTATGGTATGGATCTCCAGGTGGGGCAGTCTCTGGATGGACCTTTATTCCATCTCAGCTCAGTACTTTGTCTCTGTAACTCCTTCCATAGGTATTTTGTTCCCCATTCTAAGAAGGAACAAAGTATACACACTTTGATCTTCCTTCTTCTTGAGTTTCATGTGTTTTGCAAATGGTATCTTGGGTATTCTAAGTTTCTGTGCTAATATCCACTTATCAATGAGTGCATATCATGTGAATTCTTTTGTGATTGGGTTACCTCACTCAGGATGATAGCCACCAGATCCATCCATTTGCCTTAGAATTTCATGAATTCATTGTTTTTAATAGCTGAGTAGTACAACATTGTGTAACTGTACCACATTTTCTGTATCCATTCCTCTGTTGAGGAACATCTGGGTTCTTTCTAGATTCTGGCTCAAGAATTTCATAAATTCATTCTTTTTAATAGCTGAGTAGTACTCCATTGTGTAAATGTACCACATTTTCTGTATCCATTCCTCTGTTGAGGGTTCTTTCCAGCTTCTAGCTATTATAAATAAGGCTGCTATGAACATAGTAGAGCATGTGTCCTTGTTACCAGTTGGAATATCTTCTGGGTATATGCCCAGTAAAGGTATTGCTGGATCTTTCAGTAGTACTATGTCCAGTTTTCTGAGAAACCGCCAGACTGATTTCCAGAGTGGTTTTATCACCTTGTAATCCCACCAGCAATGGAGGAGTGTTCTTCTTCCTCCACATCCTCACCAGCATCAGCTGTCACCTGAATTTTTTATCTTAGCCATTCTGACCAGGGTAAGATAGAAACTCAGGGGTGTTTTGATTTGCATTTCCCTGATGATTAAGGATTTTGAACATTTTTTCAGGTGCTTCTCAGCCATTCAGTATTCCTCAGTTGAGATTTCTTTGTTTAGATCTTTAGCACATTTTTAATAGGGTTATTTGATTTTCTGGAGTCCATTTTCTTGAGTACTTTTTATATATTGGATATTAGTCCTCTATCTGATTTAGGATTGGTAAAGATCCTTTCCCAAACTGTTGGTGGCCTTTTATCTTATTGGCAAAATTTACAAAGCAACATTTGCATGAGAATCTTCTTACCAGATGACAAAAGAATTGGTAGTGTGGAGGGAATGAGAGTGGAGAGGAGGCATCTAGATCATAGGGTCCAGTACTTAGCATTTGAATACACAGCAGCAAGAACCTAACCCAAAAGCTGACAGCTGGTAGAGGCAGCATTGGTACCCTCCAGTGAGCAGTCCTCACACTACCAGGGGACCCAGAGGCCTACCTGTGCTGAAGCCTCCTCCACAGCATGGACAGAACACCAAGCCTCCTTGGCACTCAGCAGTGGGGTACCTCTAGACCCTGGTGAAGTCTCTAAAGACTCCACGGCTTCCTGAACCTCTTATAGCAATCAGGGCCTAAAGTTTCTGTTCTCTGGGTCCATTTTATCCTTCCTCGGGGTCTGCCTAGGCCCCCTCTTCATTCCACCACCCTTGTGTCTCCTGCCCTGCCTCCTGTCAAATGTTTCAGCTACTACATTGCAAAGAAGCACTTGGCCTTTTTCACAGATCAACCCATCATGACCCTGACTCAGGCTTTGCTCTGCTGTCTTCAGCATCTTCCAGCACTGTATGTTCAGTCCATACACTTCTGAAAGTAGGAAAAAAAAGCCCTCTCATGAGAAGACTTTCATGAGACCTAAAATGGCAATGCCAGAGGGAAAGTTCCAGTGTGTCTCCTGGCTGGGGAAATGGGCCTAAGCAGTCTGCTTCCACAGATGGGAGGGTCATAGAGACTACCACAGCCTTGCCTCTTACCTCTGCCCCTGGAAGAGATGGTTGAAGGGTAATTTGGAATTCTGTGGTATCAAAACTCAGCAAAACACACTGATACAGATGGACTGACACTGAGTCTTCAGGAGCTGTATTAACTAGCTGAGATTGGACTCTAGTTTTTCCTGTGTAGTTGTGGAGAATTGAAAATGGCCATCATGCTGGCTTTTTGACCAATAATCAAAGTAACTAGAGCAGCAATGCAAACTCTTGCAGTAGATAATTAGGGGGTCAGGTCACTCCAACTTTGCTTATTTATGAGAAAATGAACAGAAGGAAATACTAGCAGTGTGACCTTAATGAACACACTAATGATGTTTATTAACAGAGTTACCTGTGTAGTTCTGGCTGGACTGGAACTCTCTGAGTAGACCAGGCTAACATGTAACTCACAGAAATCAGACTGTCCTACCTCCTAAGAGCTGCCATGAAAGGTGTGAGATAACATACCCAGGCACTGTTAACACTGCTTACCAACAGCTCCAAGGAAAGCTGGATCCACCACAAATGACAAACACACAGATACATTTCTAAGGAGGGTTAGGGTCTCAAGACTAACTTGGGTAAGATCATGTCTCACAACACAAAAAAAAAGCAAAAACAAGGAAACCTCAGCCAGGGTTTTTTTTTTTTAATTATTTTTTCTTTATTAGATATTTTCTTCATTTACATTTCAAGTGTTGTCCAGAAAGTTGCCCATACCCTCCCCCATCCCCGCCCTGCTCGCCTACCCACCCCCTCCCATATAATGGCCCTGGCATTCCCCTGTACTGGGGCATATAAAGTCTGCATGACCAAGGGTCCTCTCTTCCCAATGTTGGCCAATTAGGCCATCTACTTCCATATATGCAGCTAGAGACATGAGCACAGGGGGAACTAGTTAGTTCATATTATTCTTCCACCTATAGGGTTGAAGACCCCTTCAGGTCCTTGGGAACTTTCTCTAGCTCCTTCCTTGGGAGTCCTGTGTTCCAACTAATAGCTGACTGTGAGCATCCACTTCCATGTTTGCCAGGCACTGGTATAGCCCCCCACAAGACAGCTATACCAGGGCCCTTTCAGCATTATCTTGCTGGCATATGCAATAGTGTTTATTTTTGGTGGTTGATTATGGGAAGGATCCCTGGCAGCCGCAGTCACTGGGTGGTTCATCCTTTTGATTCAGCTTCACACATGATCTCTGTAACTCCTTCAATGTGTGCTTTGTTCTTAATTCTAGGAAGGGGCGAAGAGACCACATTTTGAACTTCATTCTTCTTGAGTTTTATGTGTGTAGTAAATTGTATCTTGGGTAGTCTAGGCTTCTGGGCTAATATCCACATATCAGTGAGTACATGTTATGTGAGTTCTTTTGTGATTCGGTTACCTCACTCAGGATGACACCCTCCAGATCCATCCATTTGCCTGGGAATTTCATATATTCATTGTTTCTAATAGCTGAGTAGTACTCCATTGTGTAAATATACCAAATTTTTTGTATCCATTCTTCTGTTGAGGGATATCTGGGTTCTTTCCAGCTTCTGGCTATTATGAATAAGGCTGCTATGAACATAGTGGAACATGTGTCCTTATTACCACATGGAACCTCTTCTGGATATATGCCCAGTAGAGGTATTACAGGATCTTCTGGTAGTACTATGCCCAATTTTCTGAGGAACCGCCAGACTGATTTCCAGAGTGGTTGAACAAGCTTGCAGTCCCACCAACAGTGGAGGAGTGTTCCCCTTTCTCCACATCCATGCCAGCATCTGCTGTCACCTGATTTTTTGATCTTAGCCATTCTTACTGGTGTGAGGTGGAATCTCAGGGTTGTTTTGATTTGCATTTCCCTGATGATTAANTGGATAGTTTTAGCTCCCTTGTCAAAGATCAGGTGACCATAGGTGTGTGGCTTCATTTCTGGGTCTTCGATCCTATTCCATTGATCTACCTGTCTGTTGCTGTACCAGTACCATGCAGTTTTTATAACGATTGCTCTGTAGTACAGTTTGAGGTCAGGCATGGTGATTCCACCAGAGGTTCTTTTATTGTTGAGAAGAGATTTCGCTAGTCTAGGTTTTTTGTTATTCCAGATGAACTTGCTAATTGTCTTTTCTAGATCCTTGAAGAATTGAGTTGGAATTTTGATGGGGATTGCATTGAATCTGTGGATAGCTTTAGGCACGATAGCCATTTTTACTATATTGATTCTATCAATCCATGAGCATTGGAGATCCTTCCATCTTCTGAGATCTTCCTCAATTTCTTTCTTCAGAGATTTGAAGTTCTTGTCAAACAAATCTTTCACTTCCTTCGTAAGAGTCACACCAAGATATTTTATATTGTTAGTGACTATTGTGAAGGGTGATGTTTCCCTGATCTCTTTCTCAGCCCATTTATCCTTTGTATAGAGAAAGGCCATCGATTTGTTTGAATTAATTCTATATCCAGCTACTTCACTGAAGCTGTTTATCAGGTTTAGAAGTTCTCTGGTGGTGTTTTTTGGTCACTTATATATACTATCATATCATCTGCAAATAGTGATAATTTGACTTCTTCCTTTCCAATTTGTATCCCCTTGACCTCCTTTTGTTGTTGAATGGCTCTGGCTAGGACTTCAAGTACTATATTGAATAGGTAGGGAGAAAGTGGGCAGCCTTGTCTGGTCCCTGATTTTAGTGGGATTGCTTCCAGTTTCTCTCCATTTAGTTTGATGTTGGCCACTGGTTTGCTGTAGATTGCTTTTATCATGCTTAGGTATGGGCCTTGAATTCCCGATCTTTCTAAGACCTTTATCATGAATGGGTGTTGGATTTTGTCAAATGCTTTCTCAGCATCTAAGGAGATGATCATGTGGTTTTTATCTTTGAGTTTGTTTATATAGTGGATTACGTTAATGGATTTCCGTATATTAAACCATCCCTGCATTCCTGGGATGAAGCCTACTTGGTCATGATGGATGATCGTTTTGATGTGTTCTTGGATTTGGTTGGCAAGAATTTTGTTGAGTATTTTTGCATCAATATTCATGAGGAAAATTGGTCTGAAGTTCTCTATCTTTGTTGTGTCTTTATGTGGTTTAGGTATCAGAGTAATTGTGGCTTCAAAGAATGAATTGGGTAATGTACCTTCAGATTCTATTTTGTTGAATAGTTTGAGAAGAACTGGAACTAGGTCTTCTCTGAAGGTCTGATAGAACTCTTCAGCCAGGGGTTTAAGAAGTCAAGTTTACACAGATGTGGCATTACTTGCCTTTACTTCCAGCACTCACATTGGAGAGGCACAAAGACCTCTGAGAGTTCAAGGCCACACTGGTCTACATAGTTCAAGGAGAGCCAGGACTGTGTAGAGAGACCTTCATCTCAAAAAAAAAAAAAAAAAAAAAAAAAAAACCTACCAAAAGTTCATGTTGAAATGTTGAAGGATGCCTATGAGATGAGAATCATGGGTTGAAGAGACTGGTTCAAGGAAAGCCACAAAGCAAATTAAAGATAGGGGCAGGAACAAAGACAGGGAAGAGGTCACAATGGTCATTGGTCTGAAGTTTGGCTTATATAGACACTGACTGTGAATAAGGCTCTTAACTAAACATTGAGGTCCCCTGTGTGACAGGGGGACACAGGCCTCACTCTGGAGGTCTGATTGAGAGGTCATTTGACCCTCATCCTAGTCATCTTTTCTTTTATCTATCACATGAAATGTGACCTTAAGAAGATCATTAAGAAGGGAACCAAGCAGAGGCAGATTGCTGAACAGGATCTCATTGTCTTGCCAAAATACATTCCTTACCCTGACACCAACACAGACCCAAAAACTTCCAAGACATGTCCTGGGAGGGGCCAGGAGGGGCTCAAATACAGGCTCCTGCCTACCCACTGAGCAGACCAGGCCAGTTACAAAAGGGGACCAAGTTGGCTATGCAAATTCAACTGCAATAGAAAAAAAAGCAGGGGATAAATGGATGAAGGGATAGATTTTGTTTTCAAGACACCAGCAAAAATATATGGCGGCCACAACTACTAGGATTTCTCCCACTCTGCTCCCAGAGAGGATATTCTGGGTTTGTTTTTGTTTTGTTTTGTTTCTATTTCTTCTTCCTAAATCTGTGTCAAAAAGATTTGAAGAATGCTTGTGCAGCTGGAAAAAATGCTGGTGGAAATGGGGCTGAGGGTCTGCAAACAAAAAAATGGCTGAAATGGGAAAACAAAAAGGTACACTCTGCTCTCTCCTCTCTGAAAGGCTGGTCTATCCCTGGGCACAGACCTAATAGTGCTCTACTAACTATATATATTTTTAAATGTTAATGAGAAAGGAACAAAAACATCCAAGAGACCATCAGTTATACAAAAGACTGTGGAATTAAATTATTCTATATACTGTAAGGATGTGTAAACATCAGATTGAAATGAAACTCAAAAGTCTTGCTGGGGAAACAAATTGTTTTAATATTTCTTCAAGAAAGGAAAAGCTGTGAATACCATCAAAACTCATAAAGACTAAAACTAAGCAGGGGAGGTCTCCTGAAAACCTTGGTCACTAAAGAGAAAAAGTCTTTATTTCAGTAAAAACATCTCTGTTTATAATTTCCTGCTAAACACAGCACAATTAATTAATTAAAACAGATAGAGGGAAATATAGTGAGTATTTTGGAATTTTAGTTTCTTTTAAAACACAGAAATATTATGGGAATATGTTTTTGTTTTAAGTCCAGGTATAGGATATGGGGCTGCTTCAGATTGTCCACAGCAGATGAATATGATTTGCCTCATGCTTTAGCACAGGCATAATTTTGCCAGCTATAAATAGTTTCAATGATTTGTAATATGTGGAATTCTGGAGACATTTTAGACACTATATAAATGCTAGGGCCTGAGAGGTGTTGTTGGTTGGTTGTTGTTGGTCATGATTTGTAAATAATCATGTGCAAGATAGAAAGAAGAAGAATTTAGATATTCCGACAGCAAACATCAATCTTGTCTCAAGTAACTCAATGCCAAAATCAGCAGGAAGTAGTCTAATGATATTGTTGCCCCCTTTCTGCGCCCAGATTTTATTCAAGGATCACTTATCTTTCCCCTCTTCCAACCCTCCCCCTTTTTTTAAACTCTTATGTAGTGTTAGGAGGTTGAAATGGTGGAAGAAAGAGGATGAAGAAGTGTAAAGTTCTTGTGACAGCTTAACAAGAGTGGTTTTTTAAAGAGAAGTTAGTTCTTTCTACTTTAACTGAAGATTGAGGTTGGTAGGGAATATTAAAATGTCAGGGGTTGTCTAGGGCCTTAGATAGAATTTGAGAAATTTGGAAAGTAAATTTGGGGCCATTATCTGATTGGAGAGAGGCTGGGACACCAAACTGGGGGATGATCTCTCAGAGGAGATCAGAGATTATCTGAGCCTCTACCCACAACAAGAAGGTGTCCACCAAGACCAGGAGGTTCTTGGCACATCTGACAGTTGGAAAGTTGCCAGTCAGTTCCAGGAAGGGGACCTCTAGCCTGATGGGTAGAAAAAGGGATGCTACAAACCTTGAATAGGAGTCAGATATCTGACAGATTTTGCAAGAAGCAGTGATAGATTTTAAAAAGATTAGGTCCTCAGGAGTAGGTTGTAGGTGGGTCTTGACAAAAGAAGACAATGACCAGCCAGGAGAGAGTTAGAGGCCCGGCCCTGGACGGACTCTCCCTTCCCCTTCTGGTCTGGTCCTGTGCGCCCACACCAGCCCAGGGCTCGGGCGCGGGCTCTGCACACTCTCCACGGGACCCCCCAGGCTGTCTTGTGACCCCAGGTGAACATCTGAACGCAGCATCTGTTCCTGCCCAATCCCGTGCGACCTGAGTCACCAGACAGGACAGAGATAAAGGCCCAGACCATTTCAGACTCTCCCTTCTGGCCTGCACCAACAACAGGTCTCCTTGGTTAGAGATGGCAGGAGGTAAGCGTAAGAACAGAAGCAACAGAATCCAAGGGTACTTGGCATCACCAGATCCAAACTCACCCACCCCATCAAGTCCTAGATACAACAGCACACCAGAAAAGCAGGACATGGATATAAAGTCACTCGTCATGATGATGATGGAGGACTACAAGAAGGAAATACAGGAAAACGCAGATAAACAAGTAGAAGCATTTAAAGAGGAAAAACTTAGAGAGGTACAGGAAAACACAGATAAACAACTAGAAGCATTTAAAGAGGAAATACTTAGAGAGTTACAGGAAAACAATACCAAACAGGTGATGGAATGGAACAAAACCATCCAGGACCTAAAAATGGAAGTAGAAACAATTA
>LR754502.1:32198-52195 GCA_902729485.2 Mus minutoides
ATAAAGGTCTTGGAAAGATCAGGAATTCAAGGCCCTTACCTAAACATGATAAAAGCAATCTACAGCAAACCAGTGGCCAACATCAAACTAAATGGAGAGAAGCTGGAAGCAATCCCACTAAAATCAGGGACCAGACAAGGCTGCCCACTTTCTCCCTACCTATTCAATATAGTACTTGAAGTCCTAGCCAGAGCCATTCAACAACAAAAGGAGGTCAAGGGGATACAAATTGGAAAGGAAGAACTCAAATTATCGCTATTTGCAGATGATATGATAGTATATATAAGTGACCCCAAAAACTCCACCAGAGAACTCCTAAACCTGATAAACAGCTTCAGTGAAGTAGCTGGATATAGAATCAACTCAAACAAGTCGATGGCCTTTCTCTATACAAGGGATGAACTGGCTGAGAAAGAGATCAGGGAAATATCACCCTTCACAATAGTCACTAACAATATAAAATATCTTGGTTTGACTCTTACGAAGGAAGTGAAAGATTTGTCTGACAATAACTTCAAGTCTCTGAAGAAAGACATTGAGGAAGATCTCAGAAGATGGAAGGATCTCCAATGCTCATGGATTGGCAGAATCAATACAGTAAAAATGGCTATCTTGCCAAAAGCTATCTACAGACTCAATGCAATCCCCATCAAAATTCCAACTGAATTCTTCAAGGATCTAGAAAAGACAATTAGCAAGTTCATCTGGAATAACAAAAAACCTAGATTAGCAAAACCTCTACTCAACAATAAAAGAACCTCTGGTGGAATCACCATGCCTGACCTCAAACTGTACTACAGAGCAATCGTTATAAAAACTGCATGATACTGGTACAGCAACCGACGGTAGATCAATGGAATAGGATCGAAGACCCAGAAATGAAGCCACACACCTATGGTCACCTGATCTTTGAAAGGGAGCTGAAACTATCCAGTGGAGAAAGGACAGCATTTTCAACAAATGGTGCTGGCACAACTGGCGGTTATCATGTAGAAGACTGGGAATTGACCCATTCTTATCTCCTTGTATGAAGGTCATGTCTAAGTGGTTGAAGGACCTCCACATAAAACCAGACACACTGAAACTTATAGAAGAGAAAGTGGGGGAAAGCCTCGAAGATATGGGCACTGGGGAAAAATTCCTGAATAGAACAGCAATGGCTTGTGCTGTAAGAGCGAGAATTAACAAATGGGACCTCATAAAGTTGCAAAGCTTCTGTAAGGCAAAAGATACTGTCAACAAGACAAAAGGGCCACGAACAGATTGGGAAAGGACCTTTACCAATCCTAAATCGGATAGGGGACTGATATCCAATATATATAAAGAACTCAAGAAGGTGGACACCAGAAAATCAAATATCCCCATTAAAAAGTGGGGCACAGAGTTAAACAAAGAATTCTCAGCTGAGGAATACTGAATGGCTGAGAAGCACCTGAAAAAATGGTCAACATCCTTAATCATCAGGGAAATGCAAATCAAAACAACCCTGAGATTCCACCTCACACCAGTAAGAATGGCTAAGATCAAAAAATCAGGTGACAGCAGATGCTGGCGTGGATGTGGAGAAAGGGGAACACTCCTCCACTGTTGGTGGGACTGCAAGCTTGTTCAACCACTCTGGAAATCAGTCTGGCTGTACCTCANCAATAGCCTTGGAGACATAGGAGGCCTTTAGCATGGCCATAATTTGGTGTGCATTAGTTTCTGATCCTCCTTTTGTGGTTAGTAACCCATGTTCCTTCCAGATAGCAGTGTGGGACAGGATGATATGAAAATCATATTTGGAATCTGTATAGATATGGAGAGATTTTTCCCTGTGCTAGTTGAAAGACATGGGTAAGGGCTATTAGTTCAGCGTGTTGATTGGTGGTATGAGCAGGAAGGGCCTGTGCCTCTACCATCTCAGTGTCTGATACCACGGCATAGCCAGCTCTTCTGGCCCCTTCATGTAAAAAGAAGCTGCCATCTGTACACCAGGTATAGATAACCTGAGGCAATGTGCCCTCCTGTATCTGTGAAGGATGATCTAAAGTTTCAGTGCAGGAGTGAGATAGGGAGTGGTCAGTATTTGGTTGAGGAAGAAGATTGAAAATATTATGAGGCAGGCATGATTGAAAGGTGAGTGTGGGGTCTTCTATTAGTGCTACCTGAAGAGAAAGAATCCTGGATGGAAGTAGAGTCTGTAAGACTTTATAAGTTAGAAGCTGTGACAAGTTATGAGAAAAGAAGACATTTGTACATGACCCAAAGATTAGGTTTTTTGAGTCTCGAATAAGGAGTTCAGTGGCTGCTAAGGTACAGATACAAGGTACCCATCCATGGATTGTTAGATCTAGTTGTTGGTTTTTTTTTTTTTGACAAGAATGCTACGGGTGCAAAAGAAACCCCCAGTTGATGACCTAAGACTCCAAGGACAAATCCCTCTTTTTCAGTAATGTAGAGGGAAAAAGAACGAGTCAGGTCAGGAAGTTGTAAAGCTTGGGCCTTAAGGAGAGCCTGTTGGAGCCTTTCAAAGGGTTTGATAATAAGTTTGAGAAGAGGTTCGTGGGTGGGACAAACATTGCTTCATATAAGGGACAAGAAAGGAGGGAAAAGGAAGGAACCCATGAATGTAAAAAACTAGCTATCCCTAGAAATGATAAAATCTCTTCCTTTGTAGAAGGAACAGTTAGAAACTGGATCAGATTCTATCTAAGGTAATTAACCCAATAGGTACCATTCTATCTAAGGTAATTAACCCAATAGGTACCATTGTGTTTCTTAACTGCTAGTATAGGTGTGTTAATGGAAGAGGTAGGGTGAAGGAGGTTTTTTTCTCTAAAGGTCAGAAATGATAGGCTTAAATCCCTTGAGGTTCTGGAGAGAGAGAGAGAGAGTATTGAGCTTGGGTTATTTACTTGATAGAGTCCAGTAATTGGATGACAACAGGAGAATGGTGTTTAGCAGCACAGTGGTTCTGGACGTCCCAGACTCGGGGATCTACCTGAGAAGCTGGTAAAGGAAATAACATGGTAGTATAAGTAGATTGCCTGGCTATAAAAAGGAGCAGAGGAACTGCTGGTGAGTTTGGGTTTAAGCGAATGAGGGGAACAAAGGAAATAGAGGCTCCCAGAATAGCTAGAAGTTCCCTTCCCAATAAGGGGATAGGACATGTTTGCACTACCAAAAAGGAATGGGTGAGAAGTACAGCCCTAAAAATGCAACAAAGTGGTGGGGTCTGGTGAGGAAAGTAAAACTGTCCTCCTACCCCAACAATAGGAAAATGAAAAAAAGTGGGTCCCTAAAACTCCGTCAGGACCAAGTAAGTGGTTCCAGTGTCCAAGAGGAAGGAGATGGGCCACCCACATACCATGATATCCACACAGGGCTCGCTGCTAGTGATGGCAGTGTTTAGGTCATGGGAACTCTGACATCCTCAGTCAGCCATAGCCAAGCCTAAGAGATAAGCTGGAGAGTTATCTGCAAATTGTGTCCCTCTGTTCTGTGTAACATAAAGGCAATCGACAGCCCAATGTCCCTCTTGATGGCACATAGGGCATGTCTCCCTTGGCTTGCAGAAGTTAGGGCATGCTTTTGCCCAGTGACCTTGTTGACCACATTTGTAGCAGGTACCTAGTGGTCTCTGAGTCTTAGAGGACCAGGAGTCTGTGGCTGGTTGGACAGCCTTTGCCAGCATATGGTATTATTGTTTGCAGACTTTCTCCCATGATACACTTTGGAGGCCAGCGCTAAAACTTCTTCCTGTAATTAGGGGTCCACTCTCCACCTTTTTTTTTCAACTTTTATTAGATATTTTCTTCATTTACATTTCAAGTGTTATCCAGGAAGTTCCCTATACCCTACCCCCTCCCGGCCCTGTTCCCCTACCCATCCTCTCCCAATTCTTAGCCCTGGTGTTCCCTTGTATTGAGGCATATAAAATCTGCATGACCAAGGGGCCTATCTTCCCACTGATGGCCAACTAGCCCATCCTCTTCTATATATGCAGCTAGAGACATGAGCTCAGGTGGTACTAGTTAGTTCATGGTTATTCTTCCACCTAGAGGGTTGAAGATCCCTTCAGCTGTTTGGGTACTTTCTCTAGCTCCTTCTTCCTTGGGAACCCTGTGTTCCATCTAATAGCAGACTGTGAGTTTCCACCTCCATCTTTGCCAGGCATTGGTATAGTTTCCCCCGAGACAGCTATATCCGGGCCCTTTCAGCACTATATTGCTGGCATATGCTATAGTGTCTATGTTTGGTGGCTGATGGTGAGATGGATCCCTGGCAGCCGCAGTCATTGGGTCCATCTTTTGGATTCAGCTTCACACATGATCTCTGTAACTCTTTCAATGTGTGCTTTGTTCTTAATTCTAGGAAGGGGTGATGTGTCCACATTTTGATCTTCCTTCTTCTTTAGTTTCATGTGTTTAGTAAATTGTATCTTGGGTACTCTAGGTTTCTGGGCTAAAATCCACATATCAGTGAGTACATGTTATGTGAGTAGTTTTGTGAATGGGTTACTTCACTCAGTATGATGGCCCCCAGATTCATACATTTGCCTAGGAATTTCATATATTTATTGTTTTTAATAGCTGAGTAGTACTCCATTGTGTAAATATACCAAATTTTTTGTATCCATTCCTCTGTTGAGGGACATCTGAGTTCTTTCCAGTCTCTGGCTATTATGAATAAGGCTGCTATGAACATAGTGGAACATGTGTCCTTGTTACCAGATGGAATATCTTCTGGATATATGCCCAGTAGAGGTATTGCAGGATCTTCCGGTAGTACTATGTCCAATTTTCTGAGGAACCGCCAGACTGATTTCCAGAGTGTTTGAACCAGCTTGCATTCCCACCAACAATGGAGGAATGTTCCCCTTTCTCCACATTCATGCCAGCATCTGTTGTCACCTGAATTTTTGATCTTAGCCATTCTTACTGGTGTGAGGTGGAATCTCAGGGTTGTTTTGATTTGCATTTCCCTGATGATTAAGGATGTTCAACGTTTTTTCAAGTGCTTCTCAGCCATTCGGTATTCCTCAGTTGAGAATTCTTTGTTTAACTCTGTGCCCCACTTTTTAATGGGGATATTTGATTTTCTGGTGTCCACCTTCTTGAGTTCTTTATATATATTGGTATCAGTCCCCTATCTGATTTATGATTCGTAAAGATGCTTTCCCAATCCGATGGTGGCCCTTTTGTCATGTTGACAGTATCTTTTGTCTTACAGAAGCTTTGCAACTTTATGAGGTCCCATTTGTCAATTCTTGATCTTACAGCACAAGCCTTTGCTGTTTTGTTCAGGAATTTTCCTCCAGTGCCCATATCATCGAGGCTTTTCCCCACTTTCTCCTCTATTAGTTTCAGTGTCTCTGGTTTTATGTGGAGGTCCTTCAACCACTTGACTTGACCTTAGTGCAAGGACATAAGAATGGATCAATTCCCAGTCTTCTACATGATAGCTGCCAGTTGTGCCAGCACCATATGTTGAAAAGGCTGTCTTTTTTCCACTGGATAGTTTTTGCTCCCTTGTCAAAATCAGGTGACCATAGGTGTGTGGCTTCATTTCTGGGTCTTCGATCCTATTCCATTGATCTACCTGTCTGTTGCTGTACCAGTACCATGCAGTTTTTGTTACGATTGCTCTGTAGTACACCTTCAGGTCAGGCATGGTGATTCCACCAGAGGTTCTTTTATTGTTGAGAAGAGTTTTCGCTAGTCTAGGTTTTTTGTTATTCCATATGAACTTGCTAACTGTCTTTTCTAGATCCTTGAAGAATTGAGTTGGAATTATGATGGGGATTGCATTGCATCTGTAGATAGCTTTTGGCAAGATAGCCATTTTTACTATATTGATTCTGCCAATCCATGAGCATGGGAGATCCTTCCATCTTCTGAGATCTTCCTCAATTTCTTTCTTCAGAGACTTGAAGTTTTTTTCTTGTTAAGTCAATAAGATAAGTCTAGTGGACTCTGAGAGGACACTGAGTTTCCTACTCAAATAAAACACACAAACATTGGGGGGGGGGGTTAAAACCGAACCCAAAACTTGAATGTAGCAGCTTCTTTCTCTTGCAACTTCTCCCACAGTCCTCTTCCAACACGCAAGCCAAGGAAACCTAAACACCACCTATGTCTCTTATGTTCAGCTATTGGCTGTTGGCACTTTTATTTACCAATCAGAAATAACCTGGGGGCAGAATAACAGGTCTACATACAGACTCCAAGTCCTGGGGTACAACGTTTAGTTTAGTATTAAAATATACAGTAAGACCAAATCTCAAAAAAAAAAAAAAAATCTACACCAAGGTATAAGCCTCCTGAAATATACAGCACTAAATTATCTGATCACACAATTTTTGGTAGAAGGTGCATTTCCATGTATTTTTGCAAGTACATTTACCATGTACCTCTGTTTGCTTCAAGAGAATAAAACAGAGAAGCTCTGAGGGGGCTAGTATCTCTCAGGCTTAGCATTGGAACTCAGAACTGAATTGTATTGTCCCTCACTCACATCTAAGGCTGAATTAGTATTTAGGGAAGATAAATCAAGGAATGGGATCATCAAACATGAATTCATGTAATCTGGCCCATGGAAGAAAGATCAATTTTCTTTTAACCAGCAACTCAGAAGATAAATTCAAAAGATAAANGGTGGTGGTTTTGTATTGTGAGGCATGGTGTCTATGTGTAGCTCTGGCTGCTCTGGAAGTCACTCTGATGACCAGGCTGGACTCCAACTCAGAGATATTTCTGCTTTAATTGCCAAGTGCTGCAATCTTAAAGGCCTGCTCCAACACTGCCTAGCATGTTAGGTGTTATTTAATGTAAAAACCAAAAAATGACTGTAGTCATGGTAATGAACACCTTCACTGCTCCTAATGTGACCCCTTTATAGTCACCCCTTTTCTAACTGCCCATCCTAGTGTTCACTAATTTGTTTTCTCCTTTCAGAAGTTCTTGTAAATAAAATAAATGTCTTTGATTCCTCTTTTATTTCATTAAAATTCAAGTGTGGGAATGTGGGTTATAAGGAAGTTGCTATTGTGTCATTAGTCCAAGGATTTTAGCTGCCTTCTGGTTGGGACTATTGCAAATAAACCTGATCAAAGCATTCACCTGTTCCTCTCTTCTGTGTATCAATATCCAGACATCAAGGTCTGCATAGCTCATTTCTACATGTGACATGATGGCACAAGAAGGTCACCAATGAAGGAACATAGTACTTACATGTCTCAAGAGAAGGCACACAGGGAATGACACACAGAGCTATGTTACACAGACCATTGTTGAGCGAAAGACAGAAAAACATGAGGAAGAAGCCTCACTCTTTTCTTGGGGATTCCATGGGCACAGGAAACAGTTCTTTGATTTACTGTTTGAATAATCTCAACAGGTTTCAGATTCAGGGCCATGCATGATCCTGAGATAGTATTTTGGAGAAATACTAGATAGGATGATAAACGGTGAAGATGGTCTGTTTACTCAGAGTCATTGGTTTGCCTGTGAGAGCTTTGTCCCTGGGAAGGCCATTTGGCCTTCCTCATACCAGCTGGCCTTCCTTAGGAAACCTTAGGAGTTGTCATGTCAAATCAGGAACAGAGCAATGGCTCCATGTCAGTCAGTCTTACGCACTGACCAATGTGTCCTGTTTGTATGACCCTCAGTCTCTCAACCTGCTGACCAGCACTTGCTCTGTTCAATGAGTATTCTCAATTTTTGCCACTATTATACAGGATAAGAGTTGTGCTATTATGCTATATGTCCATTGTAACTAAAAGAGTTCACCATTTTAATTTACACTGCTTGCCAGTCCTCTTTCCTTTTTACATGTTGGGTTGCTGTTTTGTGTTTGAGTGTATAAGGGAGAGCCAGCATGCACATACCACAACATGCATGTGGAGATCAGAGGACAATCCTCAGCCATTGTTTAGGACAGGCCTCTGGCTGTCGGACATTGAGGAATGCCAGTGTAGCTGGTTTACAAACTTTTTGGAATTCACCGTGTCCTCCCATCTCTCAAAAGGAGTTATAGAATGATAGACTCATGCTAACAAGCCTGACTTTACATGGGTTCTGGGAGTTGAACTCAGGTCCCCAATAATATACAGGAGCATTCTACCCATTGAATGTTCTTTCCAGAACTTCACTCTTTTTCCTTTTGTTGAGCATTGACTCCTATCTCTTTCCCCATTGTTTTGTTTATTATTAACTTTTGGGTTTCTTTCAAAGATTATTTATTTTATGAATATGAGTACACTGTTGCTGTCTTCAGACATACCTGAAGAGAGTCACAGATGGTTTTGAGCCACCGTGTGGTTGCTGGGAATTCCACTTGGGACCTCTGGAAGGACAATCAGTGCTCTTAACCTCTGAGCCATCTATCCAGTTCCTTGGTTTTGTGCTTGAAGCTGGGTCTCAGTATGTAACCCTGGCTGTCTGGGAACCTGATGTATTGGCCAGGATGTGACAAATAGTGACTGTCACTAGCAAACCAAGAGAATCTGAGCAAACCCATGTGATCCCTGAGTAACTCCCCTGTTATATCTGGACACAAGGAGCCCACAGTCCTGTGATAAAGCCCAGAGGCAACACATGAGGTGAGTGTCTCTGGATCTCCTCTCTGTCCTGCCAGCCTAGTGAAGCCTATGGCTGCTTACATGCTATTTGCCCTCACACAACTCCAGCGTCCAGTCTCACACAGCTGCTGCAAACTGAGAGTAGAGGCTTACACCTATAATCCCAGCACTCAGGAAGAACAGACACATGGATCTCTGTGAGTTCCAACCAGCACCAAAAAATAATGGAGGACTGCAATGGCTCTCCTATGATCACCTGGCTTGTCAGGAGAAGTCACCCTTATCTCAGTGACTTCACAAGAAATTTCTCTCAATGTTCCCCAGATTATCTGAAGAACTTATATGATTCCTATTCAGCACATAGACACAGGGCACAGGACAGAGCTGCAGGCATTTATTAGAATCAGCCTAAGAGACTGCAGGATGAGGGCACAGGTGTCAGGAATCCAACTTCAGGAGAGAAAGAGGACAGGTTAGCAAGATGGCACACACATCAGAAACGTTGCAAAGATGGGTTGGCTATAAACCATTAACTTCTAATGGATATTACGCTGGTTAAGCAGATCCTCCATTTCCTTTAAGCTGTTGTTGGCATAGTATTTCTTGCACTCTTGGCTGAAGAGCATAGATAACTGTAAAACAAAGAGACAGACAAGCAGAGGGCTGGCTACAGGCAAGGTGCAGGAGCTCAGCAGGACTCCCCAAGCACACACAGAGAGACTGTTGCTCATCAACAGGAAAGAAAATCCCCTACAATGATTCAGGTCTCCAGCAACAGACTCTTCCTCAAGGGAACTGGGGCCCACCCATAGCCTTCAGGAGGAAGCCTGAAAGCTGCTATAGTCAGACAGGGAAGAAGGGGAGACAGTTCTGGAAGGCATGACAGAGGCTAAGTCTAAAGGGGGACAAGATAGCTGAGTATGAGTTTAGCAATGTCTCCCATACCTGAGGACATCTCCCCAGGAACTTTGGCTCTGTGGCCATGTTAAAATATGTCCCCCATGTGGGCTTGTTAGAAGAAATTCCGTTTTGGATAGCACTGTGGTTTTGAAGAACCTGACACTCGACTAAAATACTTTGGGAAACACGGTGAGAGCTGCACTGTTCAGAATATTCATCTCTGCAATCCCGTTGTGCTTTAAAGAAGACTCATCAGGTGACAGCTGTGGTGAGCAGCTGCAGGCACTCCCTGGAGTGGGCGTGGCATTTCAGACATTAAGGGAGGTTCAGGCTGTAGCTCAGATAATGCCAGTGGAAGAGGGTTCCATCTGAGACAGGGGAGTAGAGTCAAGGGAGGTTCCAAAGAAGTCACTGGCCAGCCAGTAGACAGAAGTTTCAGGCATCTTAGTATAGACCTGTGGGTACCATACCTGTGCAGAGGCCAGACCAAGGACTCCCCTGTCCCTATTATGGGTGAGAATCCCATGTTTATCGGGCATGTGGGAGTGAATTGCAGGAACATGTATGGAACTGGCGGGATGTGTACCTGGCATGCTGCTTTGACATGTACTAGGGTGGGCAAGGGTTTGACTTCTCGGTTACTGGTCACCTGACATTGTATTAATGGTCGCATTGATAATTTGTACACAGCCTTCCACCATTTGCTGCATGGTCGAGTGGGATTAGGGAGGACATTACCATAA
Organism: Mus minutoides; assembly: GCA_902729485.2. NCBI lineage: Eukaryota > Metazoa > Chordata > Mammalia > Rodentia > Muridae > Mus > Mus minutoides. Next base: position 42,405 of record LR754502.1, read on the forward strand.
TTTGGGGATTCCGAATTTTGGTTGTTAGTGGTTCCACACTGAAGCAATCCTGGATTTTTTCAAAGGCCACCCTTTCCGCTGCAGTAGCATGAAACTTCGAAATGTAGGTATTCAGATATAGCGCATTTCCACTGAGTACTGCCAAATAGGCTCCAATAAAAGGAACACATGCTTCCGCTGCAAACACAGACAGGAAAGCATCATTAAAGGGCCACAGGTTGGCAGAAACAGAGAATCAAGATTCCTTGACACATCTATAAATACCTTAACTGACCTTTCCCATAGTCCTACCTTCCAAAATGCTATAGCCTCGCAGATAACAACATGGTTTCCATGAGACACACACTTCACATGAGTGGACAGACCTGCATATCTGAACTTCAGGAAGCCCCACACTTGCCTCTGCTTCAACTGTGCTTCTAAGGGCCCTTCATCAAGAGACTCATCACCAGCACACCTCTGTCTCTGCATCTCACCCACCACAACTGTTGTAACCCAGAGCAGAAAGCATCAACCATCTTCTGCAGTCCCTTGCCAGTGGCCTCCCAACACCCCTAGTTCTGTCTCAGGGCCCCACTTAGAGATCTACATGGGACTGAGATGGGGTGAGCAAGGGTCCCACTCTCACTTGTCTGGAAGCCCAGCTCTCCAATCACCAGCAAGGCCAGCAGAAGAAGTGTCCCCTTCATAGTGGAGAATGCTAAATGCTCTTCTAGGAGCAAATCGTCTTCCTTATAAACCTTTATCACCGAGCCCAGCAAACTCCACCCCCTAAACCTGCCTCCGGGAGCTTTGAGCAAGAACCCAGCACCTGGTGAAGCCTTCCCTTGCATGCAGGAGGAAGATGGGAGCCCCTCCTCCTCTGACAAACAAACAGCCTAAGACAGCCTGATGTCATCAGTTTCTGGAGAGAAGTTGTTTGTTCCTTGCCAAAGAGATGTTAGAGCTGACCTTTGTAAGAAGCCCAAATGCTGAGCCAAACACCCTGTGGTCCTGTTCCACCTGTCAACTCTGCTTCCTGGTCACTCTCCTCATGTCTCCTGGCTAAAGCATGTCCTGTCCAAGTTTGGACAGGAAGGTACAGAGGTCCAGGAGAATTTCTGTCTCTATAGGGAGTCAAGAACCCAAAACACTGGATGTGCCTGAGGTCAAGGCCTAAGCAGAAGTGTGTATGTCTGGGTTCTTGTAGGACCCGCTTGAACATCTTAGCTGCTGAGGCCTTTGAACTGGATCCCTGAGGACATGAAAGGACCATCTAGTTCTCAGTGACTCTTAGCCAGGATAGTTCCGAGATGTTTTGCCATGTGATGGTTTTGGACCAAAAAGTCTGCTTCACTCCACAGTAGCTCATTCCTGTTGTCCTCCTCACCTTGGCCCCTCTCAGCTCTGTCGGGAAACATGTCTGACAGAATCCATGTGGCAAGAACAGTGATCAGTAGAGTGAGGTATTCACCCCAGCACACGAACTCTATTGTCCACAACCCCACGAGCTACTGTGGACTGCCTGGCTGTAAACTACTCTACTCCACAGGCCACAGGCAGTGCTGTGTGTGTAAGCTATCTCAAGTTCAGATCAGCCTACTTACCCTAAGGAAGACATTTTCAGCACCAATGAGATTGTCATCTGGGTGTTGTACTATTCGTTTCTTGAGACGGAAAGCTCTTAAATTCAAGCTCAACCTGCTTGAGGTGTTTGATGGTTTTCTTGATGATAATCCGTGTTCATCCTGACTGTGTTGAGAGTTGCCATAAAATCAAGGCAATGTGAGGAATTTTTTATACTTGGTCAACTGATGTGAATAGACTGACATTCTTATGGCAGCATGGACTATGGTCATAGACAGGGTGGAAAGGGAAAAACAAGTTGAGCAGAAACATTTGTGACTCTGCTTCCTGATTGTAGATGTGACCAACCACCCAAGTTCCTTCATTGTGCCTAGCTCACCATGATGGATGTGTCTCTTCAAACTGGGAGCAGAATAGTGCTTCTCTCCTGTCATTTTCTCACTAGTTCCCTAAGACAGTGGTACAGTATTGTTTTAGCATGTACAAAGCCCTTGGGTTATTCCACAACACCACACACATAAACAGGGGCAATCAAAAAGTTGGATAAATGTGAAAATGCTTATTATGCAAGCATAAAGGCCTGGGTTCAGATCCCCAGGGCTCATGGGAGTGGGTATGCATGTCTAATCTCATGTGAGCCTCATGTTCAATGAGAGACCTGGTCTCAAAAAGTAAGGAGGAAGGCTGTTGAGATAGTTCAGTTATTACAATGGGAATGATTAAAGTCAAAGATCTGAATTCAAATCCCAGAACCTACTTGGTAGAAGAAGAGAATTAACTCCTCCAAATTGTCATCTGACCTTCACAGACATGCGTGAGCATACACACACACACACACACACACATCTTGGCACCTCTGCCCATACATAGGCACGCACACACAAGCACACGAACACATGAACACACATACAATCATCTGTTGAAACTGGCATGAGGAAACCCAAACAAGTTTCTAATGGATGGATATTAAACAATTTGAACAACAAACTGAAAAACATGATACTGGATTGTACGATAATTGTGAAATAACCTATAAACTCATGCTAGTGTGAACGGTTGCATGGCAGATTAATGAACATGGATGAAAGTCAGTGTTCTTACATATGACAGAAGAATTCCTGAGGATCTGTAGATGCTCCTCGTGGGAGTTGAATTCCCTTACTTTGAGTTGAATTACAAGTTGTAATGTTCTACATGTTGGCCCAGTCAGGGAAGCACTTGCTGCACACACTTGAACCCTTGACTTTCAACCTCAGAACCTGTGAGGACAGCCTGGCAAAAAGTACATCCTGGTACTCTCAGCACCAGAGAGTCCACCCGGGGATCACTGGCCAGGCCATCTAGAAAAATTAGCAAGCTCTAATAAGAGGCCTTGTCTCAAAAATATAGTGTGGTCTCAGATGTAAAGAGGACCCAGATTCACTTCAGAACACCCACATGGCAGCTAACAACCATCTTTATCTCAAGTTCCAGAGAATCCAGTGCTCTCCTGTGACCTCCACAGGGAATACTAACATGACTGCATAAGACACTCATGCAAGCGCAATCCCCTTGCACATAAAATAAAACTAAATAAAATGTCAAAAAAAAACACAGACATATACCTACATATATTTATATGAATATATATGTATATATATTTGTATATAAAATGCATACACATATATCTATATTGTGGAGAAAAACTGAATGCACCTCAATGACTTTCCTTGGCCTACACATATGTTTGCCATGAGTCTTAGTTATGATTATTGTTGCTGTGAGAAGACACCATGACCAAAAGCAGAGTAGGGTCACCTGGCAGTAGACACTTACTTACCCACACTATGCCCTTGTCCCCATTCCCAACATTGTACAGAAGAGAAAAGCCCCCAGTGGGAAAATTCTACAGGCCTCTGCAGCTCTTGGGACATGCAAGGTCATAAAAACAAAGAGCAGTGGACTCAGCAGACAGCTTACAAGGAGATCTTAGTACTTGGCACCTAATTGCCAAAACAGTTACCGGATGTGAATCCTGTTTGGCTCAGCTAACCAGTAAGACTTCAGAAAACTTCATTCTGTCACCAGCTGATATAGGGAAAGTGATAGTCAAGTGCCTTTTACAATAAACTACTTAATTCTGACTTATCAAGACACTTACAATCTTTACTTTCATATGAGCAAATTGCATAAACAGAACACTTATGTAACATAGGCATAGGGGACTGGGGTGTCTGAACCCAAGCCTGAGTTAAATGGGAATGTAGTGTTGCACATTTTAAGAAGGGTCTTGTTTATAGACTTGAGAGAAGTGAGATAGCCCTTCAGCCAATCTAACCATCATTTGTGATGTGTGTTGACCCTGGGAGAGAGGAAGGCCTTGCTCTCCTGAGCCTTCAGACATCTAAAGAACACATAAAAGCAGCCAAGGAAAAAGGAACTAGGGAAGAGGAAGTTGGGCATAGAGCCTTTGCTATGGTAAAGGTCAGGTGTGTGCTTATACACAAGGGATCCATGTGCACTGCAGGGTTGTAATCTCTGTTGTGTTGCTATGACAACATCCCAAGACTAGACAATGGATATGGGAAACACATTAATTTGCTTCATGGTCTGGAATCTTGAAAATCAAGGATAGGGCAACCTCAGGTAGCCCTGGCCTGGTGCTGTCTGAACACAGGGTACACAGCAGAAGGGCTACAGCAGATTGTGGAAGACAGAGAGCAGAGGCTCTACCCTGTTTCTCAAGCACCCACCATACACTGCTCAGCCCTATCACATGCCATGGAACAAGGTTCAGTGTGGGGATTTGGTGTGTGCCCTAGACATGTTGAAACCATAGCTGGGTCGTCCTTGGACATGTTGGTTTTTTTTATTCAGTCTGGGGATTTAGGTGACAAATCTCCCAGGCAGGTGAAGGGAAAGCATTACAGGCACTGAGAGCAGAGCATATGAAGGCCCTGGTTCTCACTAGGAACTTACTTATAGAAAAATGGTGTACTACCTCCTACAAAGACACTGCAAATGAAAAACATGCTAGGTAAATGATAAATTCAAGGTTCAGGTATACACAATGCAGTCAGGTAATCAACAAAGTCAAAAGAAATGAGGTAAAGACATGGTGCTTCCCACCAAGTTACATGTCATGAATCCCTGTAACTTTAATTTTTTCCAAACATTACTTTAATGATGGTTCTTAAATGCTTTAACATCCCTTTTAGCCAACCACTCACAAGAGTTAGTGGGGAGAAAAGGATATGAGGGGTGTGAACCAGTTCGAAATGGTTCTTTGGAGCAGCTGCTGTGTGTATTATATGGAAATGGGCAGTTCAGTTCACATGTCAACAGCAGTAGCTCGATCCACTCATAAACACTTCACTGATATATCAGCAGTCCATTTTGGTAGAGTCGGGATAGCAAACATGAATCCGTAGTGGTGGCACTACTTAGCAGACACAGCCAAGCCTCAGCTGGGCTTGAGTAGGCCACAGGGACCTGGGAAGAACCCGAGAGTGTTCTCTGGTGTGCCTCTCTTAGGGAGAGCTAAGTTGTACCAGCAAGTGGAGCTCAACCTCTGTCACTTCTCTCTCAAGCTCTATTTATACTCCCTTTAAGCATCATGTGTCCTCCATGGGTCCTGTGTCAGATGTGTGTCTGTCTCAGCTGACATCAATCTGACAATCTACCCAAGTCTGCGGAAAGAAACAGTAACACACCACTGGAGGTTTTTTGGTAACTTTTTCTCTATGGAATCCTGACAAATGGAGCTTAACTACACGGTGTAAGTCAGTCCAATACATGTGTGTCATTATTAGAAGATGCTTCTTCACATGTCCTTTTACATGCTTGTTGTAGCCAAAATCTTTTCACCTGTGTCTTCTTTGGCCATATGTTCCTGCACGAGTCTGCCTTTGCCTCTCACCTCTGCTTGCTTCAGGAACACCGCCCCTTCACATCTTTGCTCCAGCAAAACACCATGCAACACAACTGACTCTCCATTGAACCCTTAAGTTTCCACTTTACACCACCTTATTCACAAGGATAGAAATTGTGCCTGGGCATGGAAACACTCTCCAGGGTTGGCTTTGGCCTCTTGATTTGCCCACCATATGTAGCAGCAGTGAACAAAAGCTGGCTGTAAATGAAGAATGCATTATAGCTATCCTATCTAAACGACAAAAAGGCTTGGAATTTCATTTAAAGATCTAAAAGCCTAGATTGGGCAGGTTCGGAGCTATTCTAACTTTTATCCAAACCATAGGCCCCACTCTACATGCTGTTTAAGTCTCACCAAAGGTTATTTCTCCTCCATTAGCCTGTCTTCAAGATCCACTGCTCCTGGCTACATGCTCATGAGCCGTTAGGCCTCAGGGTGGCCTCCTCCTCTCTCCTCATGATCCCTACCAGTGACCCAAGCCCAGTAACCAAAGCCCAGAATACCTCTTTTCTCTCCAGTAATTGGCTGTCAGACACAGTTATTTGACCCAAGAATAAGATGAGCAAAGTTTACAAAGCAACATTTGGTATATGTGACAATTTGCTTACCAGATTACCAAAGAATTGGATGGTGGGGTGAGTCCAAATTATGGGGTCCAGTACTTAGCATTTGAATACAAAGCAGCAGGGTGCCAACCCCAGCAACTGGCAGGTGGTTGAGTCATCAGAGTGATCATTCCTCACACTAGCATGGGACCCAGAGGCCTACCTGTGCTGAAGCCTCCTCCACAGCATGGACAGAAAACCAGGCCTCCTTGGCACTCAGCAGTGTGGTCCCTCTACACCCTGGTAGACTCTCCAAAGACTTCACAGCTTCCTAGACATCTTCTGGCAAACAAGGTCTAAAGTTTCTGTCCGCTGGATCCTTTTGATCCTTCCTTAGAGTCTTCCCCCATCCTCTCCGCATTCCATAACCCTTCTCTCTCCTGCCCTACAGCACTGTCAAATGATTCAGCAACCAGATGGCAGCACCCTAGAAGTGCTGGGACTTTGCACAGCTAAGCCTGCTGACCACTCAGCCTCACACCCCTGCCTCAGCCTTTGTTGTCTGCTGCCTCCTCCATTGCAGTCTGTTTAATCCATAATCCTGATAGTAGGACTAGAAAAAGACTGCTCAACAGAAGCCTTTCATGAGTCCAAAATTGCAATATCAGGGGAGTCATTGTGAGTGTGTCTCCTGGCTGAATGAATGGGCCTAAGCAGTCTGCCTCCATAGGTGGGAGGGGCATGGAGCCTACCACAGCCTTGCCCCTTAGCATTCTTCAAATAATCCCTTTGCTAGGGATGCTCCCCTTCTGACCCAGGTAGAGATGGAATTCTGTGGTAGCAAAACTCCTCTAGACACACTGGTACAGATGGACTGACACTGAACCATAGGGAGCTAGGTAAATCAGGTGATATTAGACTCTAGATTTTCCAGAGGAACTGTAGGATATTGAAAATGGCCATCATGCTGCCTTTTGGCCAATAATCAGAGGAGCTAAAGAAGCAACACCGTCTGGCAGCAGCCAATGAGGGGGCCAGGTCGCTCCAAACGGAAATATCCTTGTTTAGTTATCAGACAATGACCATGAGGCACTTGCAGTGTGAACTTAATGAACTCACTAGTGATGGTTATTAACAGGATCTCTCTGTGTAATTCTGGCTGCCCTGGAACTCTCCGTGTAGACCAGGCTGACCTCAAACTCAGAGATCGGCCTGCCTCTTCCTCCTAAGAGATGGGATCAAAGAGGTGAGTCATGGTAGCAAACAGATTTTGACAACGTTTACCACCAGCCCCAAGGAAACTGAATCCACTACACACACACACACACACACACACACACACACACACACACACACACACACACACACACACACACACCTTTCTCACGGGGGTTATGAGCTCAAGACTAATCCTGTCTCAAAAAAGAAAAAAAAAAAAGAGGGCTTTAGAAATGGCTCAGTGGGTTGGAGCACTGACTGCTTTTCCAAAGGTCCTGAGTTCAAATTCCAGCAAGCACATGGTAGCTCACAACTGCCTGTAATGAGATCTGAAACCCTCTTTTGGCATATCTGAAGACAGCTACAGTGTACTTGTGTAGAATTAGAAATAAATCTTGAGGAAAAAGAGAGCAGGAACTGAGTGAGCAGAGTTGACCAGAGCGAGCAGAGGTCCTAAAACTTAAATTCTCAACAACCCCTTGAAGGCTCATAACCATCTGTACAGCTAAAGTGTACTCACATACTGAATGAATGAATGAATGAATGAATGAATGAATGATCTTGAAAGAAAAAGAAAGAAACCTCCAAAACAAAAAATATAAACCTTAGCCAGGGCTTGAAGAGGTCAAGTTTAGGCAGATGTGCCAGTTCTTGCCTTTGATTTCAGCATTCACATGGGAGAGAGGCACAAAGACCTCTGTTAGTTCAAGGCTAACCTGGTCTACATAGTTCCAGGGCAGCCTGGGCTGTTTAGGGAGACCCTATCTCAAAAAAACCACTGAACAACAGCATAAAGATCAAGTTGAAGGTTGCCTACAACTGCAGGAGAAATTTGGGTTGACAAGACTGATTCAAGGGAATGGATGAAGCAAATGGAAGATAGGGGCAGGACAAAGACAGGGCAGGGGACACATGGCCAGTGGTCTGAGGTCTGGCTTGTCTAGACACTGACAGAGAGGTCCCCAGTGTGACAGGGTAACATGGGCCTCATTTCTGATGGTCTGATTGAGAGACCATTTGACCTTTTCCCTAGTCATACCTTCCTTTGGCCATTGCATGACATGTGACCTTAAGAAGATCACTGCTAATAGGACCAGGATGAGCCAGGTTGTTGACCAGGAACTAATTGTAGTGCCAAAATACACACCTCCCCATGACACAAACACACAGTCCCATGAAGTTCCAAGACATATCCTGGGAGTGGCCTGGAGGGGCTCAGACATGGGTCCCTCCCTGGCCACTGAGCAGACCAGGGCAGTTATAAAAGGAGACCAAGCTGAGTAGGAGCACCTGCCATTACCATGAAACTCGCTGGTGCTCTCTTGCTGTTTGGGGCTGCCCTGCTCCTGACTTCAGGGGGAGGTGGGTATTCTGTGTGGGGGTCGGGGATGCAGGCTCTCCAAGCTCTCACACCCTATATCCCCTGGGGTGTGCATATGCCTGTCTTTCAAGAGGGTAGTAACCTTGTCTTTGTATTCCAGATTGTGGCCTTTGCCCAGCTTTACAAAATAAAGTTCATCTATTTTTATTCGGGACCCCAGATGAGTATGTTGAGTTCCTGAAAGAATACAATGATAACTCTCTCGCACTGGAAAATGCTGAAGCTATCAAGAAATGTGTCGATGTGACATTAACAGAGGAAGACAAGGAACAGGCAAACAAACTCATCGTGAGTCTCTAAGTGTCTTGCTAAGGGCAGGGCTTGTACTTCTCCCCCACTCAGAAGCTTCTCTGTGAATCAAGAACAGTGACACACCTGATTGAGGATGTCAGGAGGATGGGGCAGGAAAGGACTCTTGGGCTGCCTGAGCTGGGCCTGGCTGTTAACTTAGCAAAGCCACAGTTTGGCCTCTATCAGCCCTCCTGACACAGCCTCCCAAATCTAACTGCACAACTTGGGCCTGGCACCATTTTCCAACCTGGGTCTCTTATCCTAACTTTTCAAGCCTACCACTCCAGCCCCAAAACCCTCATCTGTTTTCCTGTTCTATGCACCTCCAAGGCCACTGGGACATTCAAGGGTAGAATTAAATTGAACCCACTCTTGTCCCTAGAACTGGTGGGATAAGTCATTGTGTCAGCTGCATATATCTGAGGGTTATCATCCTGTGACAGGAGTCAGTTCCCTTATGGGGTCCCAGCTGTCCACAGGCTCCCATGGAGCTCTGTCAGCTCCTCCAACTCTGTCCCACTTGTACCTATGATGTCCCACAAGGTCGCTTCTTCCATCTGCCTGGATTGGAGGTTCTTTACAGAGCTTGTCTCTACAGGTTAGAGACAAGGCTCCCTAGCCCTGATCAGACTCAAACTATTGGAAGCAGGATGCAGTACCTCCCAGGAGGTGTCCCCATATGTGGTCAGTGTGTCATGAAGTTTTCTTTACATCTGAGGCCTTGCTTGTCTTTCTCTTTGCAGGATAAAATAATATCCAGCCAGACATGTTGATGGGTACATCTTTGCTCTCAAGGAAGCCACTTCCCTGCTCACCAGCATAGATGCAGCAAGCCATAGCCCTTCCCCCTAGGTGTCTAAGAACAGGAATCCAACAA
>LR753840.1:17061-127334 GCA_902729485.2 Mus minutoides
ATTAAAGAAGAGAAGGAGGGAAGTGTGGTTTCATAGTCTCCTTAAAGTGAATCCTTCTATCGCTTAGAACCTACTAGACTTGCCAGGTGTTGTGGTGAATGTCTTTAATCCTAGCACTTGGGAGACAGAGGGAGGTGGGTCTCTGTGAGTCTGAGGACAGCCTGGTCTACAGAGTGAGTCTCAGGACAGTCAGGGTACACACAGAAACCCTGTCTGAAAAAAAAAAAAAACCCAAAACCAACAAACCAACAAAAAACCAAGAACAAGAGCTGGAGAGATGGCTCAGGGGTTAAGAGCAGCGACTGCTCTTCTAGAGGCCCTGAGTTCAATTCCCAGCAACCACATGGTGGTTCACAACCATCTGTAATGGGATCCGATACCCTCTTCTGGTGTGTCTGAAGACAGCTACAGTGTACTCACATACATAAAATAAATAAATCTTGCCGGGCATGGTGGCACACGCCTTTAATCCTAGCACTCAGGAGGCAGAGGCAGGCAGATTTCTGAGCTGGAGGGCAGCCTGGTCTACAAAGTGAGTTCCAGGACAGCTGGGGCTACACAGAGAAACCCTGTCTCGAACCCCGCCCCCCCAAACAAAACAAAACAAAACAAAAAAACAAGAACAAAAATAACCAACCAACCAAACCCCAAACCAAAACAACTAAAAAACAAGAAAAACCAAATAAAACCTCCCAGACTCCATCTCTTAAAGGCTCTCCCTCCACCCCCAGTAACATCACAAACTGGGAAGGTTCTAACACATAGAACTTTGGGGATACTTCCCTAACCGCAGCATGTGTGTTATCGATAAAACAGTTTGGGGCCCTCAGATGGCCTTTCCCACATAAGTCTAGTGACTCGAGTTGAACTCCTGGAGCTTACGTGCATGTGGAAGGAGAAAACTGATTCTACAAAAGTCCTTTTTTTTTCACGTGGATGTGCTGGTACTCTTGTTTTTGCCCATTTCACACACACACACACACACACACACACACACACACACACACACACGCACACACACCACCCCCATCATCATTATAATAACAAAGTTCAGTGCATTATTATGTCCCAATAGGGTTTTTTGTTTGTTTGTTTGTTTGCTTGCTTGCTTTTTGTTTTTTGTTTTTCCCAAGACAGGGTTTCTCTGTGTAGTCCTGGCTGTCCTGTAACTCACTCTGTAGACCAGGCTGGCCTGGAACTCTGAAATCTGCCTTCCTCTGCCTCCCAAGTGCTGGGATTAAAGGCGTGTGCCACCTCGCCCAGCTCCCCAATAGGGTTTTTTAAATACATTTATTCATTCAGTTTCATTTTCTTCCTTCCTTCCTTCCTTCCTTCCTTCCTTCCTTCCTTCTTCTTTCCAAGACAGGGTTTCTCTGTGTAGCCCTGGCTATCTTGAAATTCTCTCGATAGATCAGGATGGCCTCAAACTCACAGAGATCCACCTGCCTGGGCCTCCCAAGTGCTAGGACTAAAGACAGTCTTCACCACCCTCCCTGGCAAGAATTTTTTTCTTGTTTCATTTTTAGGAATTCACTCTTGATTCAGTTTAACTATCAGTTGATGGATGATCTTGCTCAAGTTAATGAAGAGAAATGAATGAAGACTCATTATGCAACTATGACTTTAAATATTCATCTTAAAATATTTTATCATCAACCTCAAACATTTTTAAATAGATTTAATCACACCGAGTATTGTATTAAAAATAGTAGGAAGATTACAGTGATCATGTGCTCAATGTAGGTAGTCTGTGACAGTGCGTGGAAGGGAAGAGACATGTGTGGTTCTCCAGGATCCACACTGGGGCATTGAAAGGAACTGTGGTCAGAGTCAGGGAGGAAGGGACCCAAGGGTGAGAGGCCAGCTGAAGTCAATGCAGTTTCCCTGAGGAGAGCAGTGATGAGCCTGCTGTCCCCAGATGTGGATAAGTGTTCACAGCTGTTTTCTCATGACCTGGGAGCACCCACCCAGCACAACAGAGGCATCTTGTCCTAGATGTGATGGTTGGCAATGGTTAGGAGCCAGCTGAGCCCAGGTTGGATAAAGGGGAAGTTTTGGGTCCTTGGCTTTCTCGGATCCCGGGTCAGTTTCTATCCCAGTATTTATATGCTCAAAGTGATCCTGAGTCAGTTTCATTATCTTCCCTGAGTCTCACTTTCTCCACACTGGGAAAGGAGATGGTATCTATTCACTGAGATAAGGAATGCAAATGACACGCAGAAGAGCTTCACCAGACACCAGCTCCACCCCGACTCCTGCTGCCATGCTCTCCATGGCTCCCAGTGGGTGTAGTTTAGTGGTGGGGTTGTATAAATCATGGGAGATAGATCTCAATGGTCTTTGTTCAGAAGTGAAGGCATAAACCGGTAGCCATTTGTGGAACTATTCAGTCACGCTGTGTGTAGAGCCAGAGCTTCACTAATGGTGGCCCCTTGTGGATGTGCTTGACCCTCCCACCCATGCTTCAGCTCTTCTCCCTCCACATGTGATGGATGGGTGGGTGGAGACTGTCTTTGTGGGGAGGAGCAGGGTTATACACTGCTGACACAAACGGAGTATTCAGGACCTGACCTCCTCTTGAGATATACAATAGGTTTAAAAAGAAACACTTAAGCCAGGCAGTGGTGGTGCACGCCTTTAATAAGATCCCAGCACTCGGGAGGCAGAGGCAGGCGGATTTCTGAGTTTGAGGCCAGCCTGGTCTACAGAGTGAGTTCCAGGACAGCCAGGGCTACACAGAGAAACCCTGTCAAAAAAAAAAAAAAAAAAAAAAAAAAAAAAAAAAAAAAAAAAAAAAAAAAAAAAAAAAAAAAAAAAAAGAAAAAGAAAGAAAAAGAAGCACTTAATAACATGCTCTGATTAAGGGAAATGATGATGACGCAGAGGGCAAGTCCAAGGTGGAGCAAAGAGAAGATCAATAGCCTAGTTGGGTGGTGCATGGTTTTAATGCCAGCAGGCAAGCAGATCTTTGTGAGTTTAAGGCCTACAGTGAGGCTTTACATAAAGAGGGTACAAAAAATAAATAAATAAAAGCAAAGGCCATTTAGCACAGCTGATGATGATGTTCCAAAAAGGGCCAGCAGAACCAGCCGCAGTCAGTAAGAGACACCTGAGTTATAGGGTTTCCACATCCACCCTGCTTGGGGCGGAGAATTTCCCTGCAGGAGAGCTCTGTTGCTTTTTGTCTTTTTCTTCTTTCCCTTCAGAAGGGGTTTCTCAGTGTAGGCTTTATCCACGCTGGAGGAAGCTCAAGGAGATAGAACCCAGCTTCCTGGAGGACACCCAGGGCACAGTTTCACAATTAGCAAGCCCACTGGTGAACTTAATGGGCACAGATACAAAGTGTATAAAACATATCTCCTATGTTCCATGAGTATGCCCGTGGCACAGAGCCCTGCCTGTCGCAAGTACTTTGTGAAGTTTTCCTGGGATGCTACACTCTGGAAAAGAGGGGAACATTCCAGCGTGTCAAAGGAAGGACCGGCCAGTCTGTGGAGACTTCTGGAGAGCTGGTGGGGTGGGGTAGATAAAGAGCCAGCCTGGGAAGGACCAGAGTCTGCCACACCTGTTCAGATTTCAGCAGGCAAGAGTTTCTGAATGGCTCTCCCGTGTCCTGTTGAAGTTGGGATATTTTTCTGCAGAGAAGTATTTCTGGATTTTGAGAGCATCCAAACATATTTTTAGGCTTACTTCTTAGCTAACAGTCAGAGAAAAGATCTTTAGGATTGATTTATCAGGGGCTGGGGTGTGGCTGGCTCAGGGGTAAAGGGTTTAGGCTCCACCTCTAGCTTTTAAAGAAAAAGATGAACTTGGTAGTTTAACCAGGGTGCAAACAGTGAGGCTACAACTCACATCTAATTGCAAATTATGCAACCATGAGATTTAGATAGAGAAAAACCCAAAATCCATTAAGAACTTACTGATACACATGTAGTTAAAAACAAACAAACAAACAAACAAACCATTTCATCTACCTGAATGTACTGATTACAAATGGCAATTTAGTGAATCTGAAATAAGAGAATGCTATAAGGATTTATTGCCAGCTGCATTTCCCAGGAACAACTGCATCTAATTTTCACAATTAACTAGTAGGTCCAGATCCATGTCTTCTCCCTCCTAATTTATTAATAAAATAAAAAAAATAAAGTTAAACGTTAAGGAAAAGCAGGAGTGAGTTCTGTACTATACTTGTATGTACCCATGCCTTGCACACACGAACATCTTTAGTGAATATAAGATATGATGTTGAATTCATATACAGGCTTAGTGTGTGTGTGTGTGTGTGTGTGTGTGTGTGTGTGTAGCTTGTATGTGCAAATGTATATATGAAGGCCAAAGGTTAATGTCAATTGTCTTCCCCCAACTGCTCAACTTCTTACTCTTTGAGACAGGGTGTCTCACAGATCCTAGCTATCACCAACTGAGTCCAGGAAGATCTGTTTGTCCCCAGCTACCAGCAGTCTGAGAGCACCTTCCTCTTGTTTTAATTTTGGTGCTGAGGGTCTGAAGTGCTCACAAGGTTCTTATTCTTGCAAGGCAGGGTACTTTATCATCTGAGCTGTCTCTCCAGCCTCACTGGCCTGTTCCTTTTGAAGAAACTCTATAAACCAAAGTTTACAATAAGGTTTCCCCACCTCTGGTCTTTTCTTTTGTAAGTGAAAATGCTTATATGTGCTGTAGAGGAAACCCAACGAAACCTTGGCTCTAGGTATAGGAGTGAAGAATGTCTTTGGTACTAGTAGAATTTATCTCAAACGACATCCTCCCCATAGTGTTTTCCTCTGTCATTTGCCCCAGGACTCAGGAGTAGGATTCGTCTTTAAGAGCTGAAGCTTAAGGGATTTGCCAAAATTTACGTTTAGAGGTTTCTTGATGCATACATTTGTGGTTTAGATTTGCACTCAGGGCAACCGCGAAAGCAATGACAAATCGTGGCGAGCACCCCTTCTTAGGAAGGACTCCGGATGAAAAGACTTATTCAGCCTTGCATCTGAACCCACAGTGCTTCCGAAGCAGGAAGCCACTCAGATGTATTTAATAAGGGATGTTGGAAATACCTTTAAAAAAAAAAGCACTGCGAAGTAGGGCGCTTTAACGAACTGCTTTGAACTCTCAACCCGAGAGGAAGAAAACAGACAACCAGTGGTGGCAAGTGCAAGGGAGGGGGGAAAAGTTTGGGGCTCCGGCCTGGGCCTGCTGGGGTCGGGTCCAGGCGGGTCGCGGAGCCCGCGGGCTTCGGCCGTGGCCGGACTGAGCGCAAGGCCCGCTGGCTCCCGAGGATACACACGGACCGAGCGCGGGGTGACAGCAGCGGACGCTTCGGCCTGGAGTCGCGCGAGCTCCACTCTCCACCCAGACCGCCGGCCTAGACCGCTCCGCGGGAGGGCGCGAGGCAGAGCGCTGCTCGGTGCCTGGGCTGCGGAGATAAACCGGGTGGGGACGCCGGACGCCCACGAGCGAGCGGGCGGACGCGCCACTGGGCCTCGACCAATCGCCAGCGCCGGCGATGATTCAAAAGGTCGAGGAACCAATGGGGAGCACAGGGCAGCTTCGCTAGGGGCGGGACCTCGGGGGCGCGAGAGCGCGGCCGGCTGTGTCGCGCGCGGAGTCGCCGCTGGCTGCTGGTGACTGTCCTGGAGTGGCTGGAGTTCCCGCCCGAGCGCGGCCAGGTGAGCGTCGGCGTCGGTCTCCGCCGTGTGTGGAGAGCGGGTTCCCCGGGGAGGTCGGTGAGGCTGGGGCCGCGCGGGCCGGAAGCCGAGCGCGAGTTTCGGATGTCGGACACCCTCCCATCCCCGACTCGGACGCGCGCGTTGGGTGCCCCGGCCGGGCTGGCCTGTGCTCGCCGCGGCGTCCGGGCCCTTGGAGAGCGGGCGGCCTTCGGGGAAGGGGTTAACCGCCTCTGGCTCCTGCCGGGGCGCCGTCCCGCCTGTCCGGGCCTCCTGAGTGCTTCTGCGCGGTGACAGCCGGCCTCACGCCTCCAGCAGCTTCGAGGGCCACTCAGGGCGCGCTGGGGTGTGGAGGGCCTGCTCCGGGGTACTTCGGCGACGGCGGGCTGGCCTGGCGTTGCGCCCGCCGTGTGTAGCGCACTTGGTGTGGGAGGGCCGGGGCTCAGGTGCAGGAGCAGGACTAGATCTGGGGCTACAAAGTAGCGGCTGCTCTGTGGGAGAAGATGGGGCGGCAGAGAAGCGCGGGATGGAGGATCTAATACTGACAGAGAGGGTGATGATGAGCATTGACTGGGGAGTTGGGGCGCGAGTGAGTAAGGACTATAACGATTAGTGTGCTTTTGGGTATTAAGGGAAAAGGCCACTCTGCCTGTATAGCCAGCTTTCTCCTGCTTGGCTCTGAAGGGGCACAGACCCTGCGAACGCCTTCCTGTTTGCGTTTTTTGCCTAGCAGGCCTGTGCCTGCTCAGGTGTTAAAGGGTAGCTGTTAGCCACCATTTGAACTTTTTCTTTCTGCCACATTAAGTGAATTTGGGAGAGTGGGAAAACGATTAAAGACCCTATTAACGGTCCTGAGCATGGTAGAAAGAAATTGGTCACACTGATACATAGTGATATATTGTACCATAATATGTGAAGTGTCCAGAGCCAAATGACCCTCGGGTTAGCAAAGATCTGGGTTGACAGGAAAAAAAAACCCCCTGAGGATCCTTGAATTTCTGCCGTGTGTGGTTTATGGTATAGTTTAGTGAGCAACTTTTCTTTGCAAACACCTGTTTGTTTAGGGAAGCCTGTATCCGTCTCTTACGAGTTACTTGGGTGCATAAGAATACACACGGGCATCTGGAGCCACCTTGTCCTATCCAGTATAATTATCTTCTGTTGTACAATATTTTGGGATGCTGTTATATAGTTTTCACTGACTGTGGATCTTGTGCAAAGTGGTATGCATATCTTGTTGCCAGCCCATTTATTGTCTCCCAAGACAAGGTCATTTTCCACCTGCCATATAAAATATCACCATCAAGTGTCAGTTCTTGTTTTGTGCTGTTGTCGTTGTTGTTGTTTGTTTTTTGAGACAAGAGCTCTGCACAGCCTTTATTGTCCTGGAACAACATATAGAGATCTGTTTTCCTCTGCCTCCCGAAGAGTGGGATTAAAGCCACCATGCCCTGCCAGTCTCCGTTCTTTTCCTTCCTTTTTTTCTGGGGGTCAAATTTTATATTACACATTATAGGCACATTTTTGAAAAATTGAGGCTCAAATATCTACTGGGTGCCTTGATTATGTATTGCTATTATTTAATAGGTAATAGAAGTGTTTTGTTTTTATTTTTTATAACTTTGACTTGTGTTTCTTGCTGGACTCATAGTTAACGTGGTATCTTCAAGATACAGTAGAGAAATAACAATGAGTCTAGGGCCATACCATTCTAATCCTCCTGATTTCATCAGATCTCCAAAGCTAAGCAGGATCGGGCTTGGTTAGTGCCTGGATGGGATGGATGGCAGGGATTGGCTGCTTCTGATGGTTCAGAGTCAATCTGTTCCAGGGCCTTTTAAAGATGCAGGCGGTCCCCAAGCCCCAAAGTGCTCGTACTGCAAGTTTTTGAAGTGTTGTTTGAGATCCTACTGGCACCTTCATATAGAAGAACATTGCGGGCTTTCTCAAACTTTGGAGGGAGTAGGGGAACCTAATTGATTTGGGGTAATCTGGGGAGGAAGAGAGGTGGGGATTCAGAGAAGGAAGCCCAGCACATCTCCTTCCTCTTTGTCCCGGGCAACTTGGAACTAAGTGTCGAAATGGACAAAGTTTTCTGTTGTCACCTTCCTTTTTTTGTGCCCCTCCTCCTTGTGCCGATGTGGGCCAGTGCTCGCCTGCTTCCCGAGGGCCCTCGTGTTCGCTTCTGCCAGTCTAACTTCATTCCTAAAGCTTCCACACATACTCATTACCCCAGAGATGCTATCTCACCTTAGGGGGACTGAGGCAGGCTCAGTAATAAACCTCTCTTCACCAGATAGGCACTTTCATTTTCTTTCATCTGTTGTCTGCTAAACAGATGAAGCTTATGAAGTCTTTTTTTCTCTTCAGGGGATTAACAGTGAAGAAATGCATTTAGAAAGACTTTCTTGGGAGGGGTAGGTAATGCAACTTTCTCCTGATTCCACAGTCTACAAGAGTCTTTCTTGTTCCTGTACAGTTGCATAAGCAGCCCTTGGCAGGAGTGTGTGACGAGTGTGTCTTTGTGTGCTTGGGTGATGTATGGAGACTTGCTTAGCAGGTGAAGGAGTCTTTCTGTCTGCTGCTTGCTTATCTTATCGTTGGTATCAGAGCACTGGCTTTTATCCTGTGGATCTGTTGGTCAGTGGAGAGAGAAATACCACCTCAGAGCTTCTAGCACAGCCATCGTTTGATATTACCTCATGTAAATGATAAGTCTTGAAAGTTGTGGTTTCTTGAAGTATTGAAGGTTTCATGGGCCATGTTTTGAGACAGTGGTAGAATGGTAGAGTTGGGGTAGGTGTCAGCTGTGGGCTGGAGAGGCGCACACCTTAGTTTAGGTGGGTGGCTGGCAGAGTTAATTGATATGCACTTGGGATTTGGCTCGGAGAGTCCAAACCATATGAAGTAAACCTCAAAAAGGTTATAGTAATACTAATGTATATATATTTTTAAAGATTTATTTATTATTATATATAATTACACTGTAGCTGTCTTCAGACACACCAGAAGAGGGTATCAGATTTCATTACGGGTGGCTGTGAGCCGCCATGTGGTTGCTGGGATTTGAACTCAGGACCTTTGGAAGAACAGTCAGTGCTCTTAACCACTGAGCCATCTCTCCAGCCCGCTAATGTATATTTTTTAATTGTCTCAGTTTGTCTCATGGTTTTATTATTTTCCAGTAAGGTAACTTGTTAAAAATATAATTTAATGATTTTTTTTTTTTTTTTTTTTTTTTGGTTTTTCGATACAGAGTTTCTCTGTATAGCCCTGGCTGTCCTGGAA
This sequence comes from Mus minutoides, assembly GCA_902729485.2. NCBI lineage: Eukaryota > Metazoa > Chordata > Mammalia > Rodentia > Muridae > Mus > Mus minutoides. The sequence goes on from LR753840.1 coordinate 26,019, forward strand.
CTCACTTTGTAGACCAGGCTGGCCTTGAACTCAGAAATCCACCTGCCTCACAAAGTGAGTTCCAGGACAGCCAGGGCTATACAGAGAAACCCTGTCTTGACACCCCCGCCCCCCCTCCATGACATGTAGATCTATAAATAAAAATAAGTGTCCTTTTTTGAGGTGTGCCCTGATTTTACTGCAGGGGGTAGCATTCTAAGTCGTCCAGTCTGATGCCTGTTACATTGTCAGGGTTTAATCCTCAGTGCCTCCGTCTGCACTGCAGTGACTAAGTCATCTCCTACAGAGTGATTCTAGAGGAAATAGAATGAAGCTCACACAGTGTTTTGTGTTGCTCTGCTGTTCCCTCTCCTGTGTTTGTGAACTTTGACAAAGTGTTAACTTTAAGCTCAAGTTCTGTCATCTATAAAATAAGGAGTTGTACACTCCTTCCTTGGCTTTCTGGCCCTAGAGCTAAAACCAGCTAGAAAGTTGTTTAAGTGAACAACCTAGACCAGAAAAAGTAAGTAATAATTATTGACTAACTTTTTTCTTTAAAATTCTTCAGACTAATTTTAGAAAATGCCAAGTAGGAAGTTTGCTGACGGCGAAGTGGTCAGAGGCCGATGGCCTGGGAGCTCCCTTTATTATGAAGTAAAGATTCTGAGCCATGACAACAAATCCCAGCTTTACACTGTAAAATACAAAGATGGCACCAAACTGGAACTGAAGGAAAATGATATCAAGGTGAGTGAGTATGTCTGCCTTAGTCTGCAGTGGGTGGGAGGAGCTGGAGCTTCACGCCAGACTCCTGCCTTGGGGCTCTGGGGCACTGGGGCACATGCTGTTCTTGCCTCTGGGAGTATGGGAATGAGGTATAAGCCCAGATCCCAAAAGCTCATGTCATTGGGTCTGTTTGCACAGGAAAGGGCCCTGGCTTTTAGGGATTTTTTTTAGCACTGCTTTTTTCTGAGCTGAGTGCTAGGACAGATGGGAAACCATAGGGAGGGAGGGCAGCATCCCAAAGGTTGTGGATGATATGGCCTGGTCAAGTACTAGCTGGAGACAGGCTGGGTGCGTTTAACAGGCTTGAGTTTCCTCTTCGTCCTTCTCCTTTTCCTCCTCTTCCTCTTCTTTCTCTTTCTTCTCTCCTCTCTTCCTCTTCTCTGTTTCCCTCACTTCCTCCTTCCTTTCCTCCCCTGCTCCCCTCCTCTCTTCCTTCCCCCTCCTCCCCTCCTCCACTCCCCTCCTCTTCCCCCTCCTCTCTTTATCCTCTCTTCCTCTTCCTCTCTTCCCTTCCTCCGCTCTTCTTTTTCTCCTCTCCTCTCCTCTCCTCTCCTCTCCTCTCCTCTCCTCTCCTCTCCTCTCCTCTCCTNCAGTTTGTTTCAGAGTGACTTTGTAGGGCTGCTGTTTGAAAAATTGGTTGCATGCTAATATCTTGTTTCATCATGTCAGCATGTCAGTTTTAGACAGTATCAGTTCCAAGCCTTCCTGGTGTTGCTGGGAGTATATACTATGTATGTGATGTAGTCACTGATTCCAGGGAAACACCCTCCAAGCTCGCAGAGCAGGCGAAGCTTTGAGTCTTTCCTAGGAGTTGGGCTGTTGTAGCATCATACTGTGTGCTCCGTTCTCAGACCCATGAGTTTAGAATGCACAGGCACAGAGTGGCCCTGACTGACAGCTCAGCCCTGCCACACCGGACAGTGCTGGTGACATCTGTGCCCTTTCCCTTTCTAGCCATTAAAATCCTTTAGGCAAAAAAAAAGTGGCTCGATTTCCAGCTCACCTTCTCGACGCCGTGGCAGCCGCTCAAGATCACGTTCCCGATCCCCAGGCAGGGCACCAAAAGGCTCCAGAAGATCCACCTCTGCTTCCCATCAGGCTGACGCTAAGGAGAAGGAAATGAGGAGGGAAATTCTGCAAGTTAAACTGACTCCACTTGTGTTGGTACTTCATCTGTCCACTGCACTGGCTTCCCTCTATACAAATGCTTTCCCTCTATACAAATGCTTATTCAGATAATTTCCACTTTTGTTAGCAAGTATTGAAATAGAAAGTATAGTTTCTTTGAATATCCAAGAAAAAAATTTTTTTAAATTAGATATTTTCTTTATTTACATTTCAAATGTTATCCCCTTTCCTAGTTTCCCTTCCAAAAATCCCCTATCCTCTCCTCCCTTCACCTGCTCCCCAACCCACCCACTCCCATTCCCAGTCCTGGCATTCCCCTATACTGGGGCATAGAACCTTCACAGGATCTAGGGCCTCTCCTCCCATTGATGACTGACTAGGCCATCCTCTGCTACAAATATAGCTATAACCACAAGTTCCACCATGTGTTTTCTTTGATTGGTGGTTTAGTTCCAAGGAGCTCTGGGGGTACTGGTTACTTCATATTGTTGTTCCTCCTATGGGGCTTCAGGCCCCTTGAGCTCCCCAGGTACTTTCTCTAGCTCCATCATTGGGGACCTTGTGCTCCGTCCAATGGATGACTGTGAACATCCACTCCTGTATTTGTAAGGCACTGGCAGAGGCCCTCAGGAGACAGTTATATTAGGCTCCTGTCAGCAGGCTCTTCTTGGCATCTGCCATAGTGTCGGTGGTTGTTTATGGGATGGATCCCCTGTTATTTTTAGCTTTTTCATTTTTAGTGTGTGTGTTCGTCCGTGTGTTTGGTGTGTGTGTGGCCACCCTGGTGGAGGTCGGAGGACAGCTTTATGGGGCCCTTCCTCCCCTTCCACTCATGTGCTCCCATCATCGGGCTTGAGGGTAAGCAGTTCTGTCTAAAGCTTCCGGATCAGCTTCAAAATAACGTTCCTAGGAGTCCTGCTAGTGTGTGCTACATGGAGACAGGCACAGCTTGTAGGCCATGCAGTGAGGCGACAACTACTCTGTTAGCCTTCTCGCTCTCCCAGTTGGCATCCGGATGCTTGATCACTTTCACTGTTTAAAAATCAGTGGACGTGTATGGAGCCTGGGGACCTAGCTAATAATTATTTCATTTTATGTAGTATTATACATTTTTTTTTTTTTTTTAACTTTTTGCTTTGTTTTCCCCTAAGACAGGGTAACCTAGGCTGGCCAAGACCTTGATAAAATTCTCCTGCCTCTGTTTGCTCCGCTCTGAGACCATAGGGTAAGCTACCACAGTTGAAGAATGACTATTTTAACTCATTTGTTCTCAACTTTCTTAATGCTGTGACCCTTTAGTACAGTAGTCCCTCACGCTGTGGTGACCTCAACTATAAAGTTATCTTGTTGCTACTTCATAACTCTTAATTTTTCTACTGCTATGAATCTTTTTTTTTTTTTTTGGTTTTTTAAGACAGGGTTTCTCTGTGTAGCCCTGGCTATCCTGGAACTCACTTTGTAGACCAGGCTGGCCTCGAACTCAGAAATCCACCTGTCTCTGCCTCCCGAGTGCTGGAATAAAGGCATGCGCCACCACACCCGGCTACTTTTTTAAGATTTTAAAATTTAAAATTTATTTTATGTATGTGAGTACACTGTAGCTGAACAGATGGTTGTGAGCCTTTGTGTGGTTGTTGGGAATTGAATTGAACCTTTGCTCACTCCAGTCAACCCCATTCGCTACTGTCAACTCCGCTTACTCAGTTTCTGCTCGCTCTGGTCCAAAGATTTATTTATTAATTATTTACTTATTTATTATTTACTTATTACATAAGTCTTCTGACACCCAGAAGAAGGCATCAGATCTCATTACAGGTGGTTCTGAGCCAGCATGTGGTTGCTGGGATTTGAAGTCAGGACCTTTGGAAGAGCAGTCCGTGCTCTTACCCACTGAGCCATCTCATCAGTCCTCTAATAATCTTAAAAACTAGACTGTGTGGCATTCACTTAGACTTTAAAATGTCAAATAGTGAGAATAACCTGCAATGTGATAGTTTCCACTTTCTGTGTGTTATATAGTAAACATCAGAAGATGCACACACACACACACACACACACACACACACACACATACACACACACACACACACACACACGTACATTAGTGTTAAAGTTCTGAGGTGCAACCTTGTGTTTTTCTCTCAGTGTTCTAAACACTTAGTGCTCTGCAGTATCTAGTTATCTTCTTAGGCTTAGCTTTGAGGAAATTGAAGCTGCTCCATCAGATGGACAGGGCAGAATAGAGGCTTGGAATACCTGTCGCTAGACTGGGTGAGCGTGCTTATGTCAGCGTCAAGGCTGTGTGGGATGCTTGGCTTTCATCTGAGGATTGTTACAGGCCTCCCCCACCCCCACCCCATCCCACCCCACCCCACCCCCAAGTGAATGTCAAAGATTTTCACCTCCCTTTTCTTCTTACAGTGAGCTTGTTGCTCTGAGTGCCTCTCTCCCACATGGGGGGGAAGGAGCAGATGATGCATACTGCTGTCTGTTATAGCTTGCTTGCTTTCTTTCTTTTTTTAAAGATTTATTTATTTTATATATGTGAGTACACTGTTGCAGTCTTCAGATACACTAGAAGAGGGCGTCAGATCTCATTATAGATGGTTATGAGCCACCATGTGGTTGCTGGGATTTGAACTCAGGACCTTTGGAAGAGCAGTCAGTGTTCTCTACCACTGAGCCGTCTCTCCAGCCCCTGTTTCAGCTTTCATTTTCACACGTGCTCTTTTGTTGATAGAAGAACTATGTGTTGCCTTTGCCCCTCGTCAGCAGAGCCTAACCTACTGCGTGGCGTGTGTGCACCTCGTCAGCAGAGCCTAACCTACTGCGTGGCGTGTGTGCCCCTCGTCAGCAGAGCCTAACCTACTGCGTGGCGTGTGTGCCCCTCGTCAGCAGAGCCTAACCTACTGCGTGGTGCGTGTGCAAGTTCACAGTTAGGCTGCCTCAGCTTTGGACATCATGCTATGATCGCTCCTTTTCACACCCGGTTGTGATCTCAGTAATTTCCCTCCCAGTGTTGAGTGCTTAACCATCGTAAGTCTGTCTACTGCATGGAAAGCATTGGCATTTAGTCAGCATGGTTTAGAGTTAGCTGACTGGCTGGTTTATCTGTGGTTAGTAGAGATTATTCAAAACCTGAGATGCTGCACATGACAGATGGCTCATTCACTGACACTTGGGTAAACTCAGGTGTCTAGCGGGCACTCTATTGCTCGGCTGAGCTAGAATCCCTAATGTGCTAAAGCTGCCATCTACCGGCTGGTCTTCTGAAGGATGGGCTTGGACTTTGTTTTCTTCTTGACTCAGGAGTGTCTTAAGTTTGTTGACAGTCTTTACAGAGGAGGAGAGAGGCTGTTGCAAGCATTGCCTTAACAAGCGCATGCAAGCTAAATTGCTTCTCTTCTGTAAGAAACTCAGAGGCTGAGTCAAGAGGGACCTGTAGGAAGGAAAAGTAAGGGTAAATACCGTGTTGCAGGAAATGCAAACACCCAGCCTTCCCACTATTTACTGTTTAGGGTCGCTGAAAAGTCTTTTCCTCATTTTTATATCTAGCTAATGAATAAATTGCCAGGTTTTGCTCACCTGCCTTTCACAGAAACGTTACCGTATGACAGTGAAATCATTGAAGCATTTAGTATAAAAGTGCTTGAAAAATGGGAAAGTTAATGTAGAAGTCTGTTCTTCCAAAACATAGTGTTGCACAGCTGTAATCCCAATGCTCAGGCAGGTGAAGCTGGAGGATTGCCACAAGTTTGAGGCACTGGAAGAGCTGACTGTTGAGGACCAGGGAGGGCTCGTTGATTTTATCTGTAGGTGGTTTTTAGCGTGTCTCTGCTTCCTGCCTAGTAGTAACTTGTTAGCACTGTGGTGCTCTAGTCAGAGCAGCGCTGATTCTGTTGCTGCTTCTTCCATTTAGAAGCCGTTTGGAAACAGCGTCAGCGTGTACAATGGGGAGCCGGACCACGTGGAGAAGAATGCTACACCTTATAAAGACAAGCAGGTGCGAAACACTCCTCCATCTGCGGCACCCTGTCTCTTTGTCCTTTTCCTTCAGACTCACACTGGAGTTTGTTGTGTTTGTGTTCTGTCCTGGATAGAGAGTGCATGTGAGTTAACACATTTATTTATTTATTTATTTATTTTTCTTTTCTATTTCTGTTTTGTTTTGTTTTTTTTTTTTTTTTTTTTTTTTTCAAGACAGGGTTTCTCTGTATAGCCCTGGCTGTCCTGGAGCTCACTCTGTAGACCAGGCTGGCCTCGAACTCAGAGATCCACCTGTCTCTGCCTCCCGAGTGCTGGGATTAAAGGTGTGTACTACCACTGCCCAGCAACACATTTATTCTTGTACATTCACAGCTCTATAGAGATGCTGAGTTAGTACTGTTTGCACTGAATATAGACTATAGATATTTAATACTTTGTGTTTTGTTTTTTTTAAACTAGGAAAGAATCATTTTGTCAACAGAAGACAGATATATAGTTACACAGCACAGCCTTCGTCCCAGGAGAGAAGAGGTCAAAGCCAAAGAAATAGGGTCTGAGGAACAAAACCTTGTCACCAAAGGACCCACACCTTTGGGAACCTTTCCAGTGACCACTCCACAGAGGAAGGGCTTGGAGTTTGGAGGAGTACCTGGTAGGTGTTAGGACCCCATTAGGGAGGAGAAAGGGTGGGCAGAGTTGCCCTTATATGCACTGGAAAGGTCTTTGTGCAGCAGGAAGAGACTGAGGAGGTGGAGGACTAGGGAAGAACTTTGCAGAGAAGGAGCAGTGGTATAAAGGTCTGAGCTGGGAGCTATGGCAGTGTGTGTACACGACATGACTGGGGCGATACATGGGACACATGGAGGCATAGATGGATGGGATGACGGGACAAGCCATAAAGTACAAAGGATGCTGGCTTAGTCGAGGTTTCTATTCTTGCACAAACATCATGACCAAGAAGCAAGTTGGGGAGGAAAGGGTTTATTCAGCTTACACTTCCACACTGCTCTTCATCACCAAAGGAGGAAGTCAGGACTGGAACTCAAGCAGGTCAGGAAGCAGGAGCTGATACAGAGGGCGTGGAGGGATGTTCCTTACTGGCTTGCTTCCCCTGGCTTGCTCAGCCTGCTCTCTTATAGAACCAAGACTATCAGCCCAGAGGTGGTCCCACCCACAAGGGGACCTCCCCGCTTGATCACTAATTGAGAAAATGTCCTACAGCTGGATCTCATGGAGGCATTTCCTCAAGGGAGGCTCCTTTCTCTGATAACTCCAGCTGTGTCAAGTTGACACAAAACTAGCCAGTACAGATGCTAACTTTAAAGTCATAATAAAGGGAGCTTGCCCTGGGGAAGGGTACAGGAGGGGTAGTGGTGGTCCTGTAGGGACAGGGAGTTCTGCCGCTGATGAGTAGAGAAGGCAGGGAGGGCCCGGCTGGTGTTCCCTGCAGAAGCAAGCTGCAGTGTAAGGCATTCTGCTGCCTTCCCTGCCTGCTAAGCCTGACAAGTGGGCTGATCAGACAGTGCATGTGTGGAGCCTCCCAGAAGACAGTTATGTAGGCTCCTGTCTGCAAGCATAACAGAGTCATTGATAACGGCAGGGATTGGTTCTTGCCCATGGGATGGGTCTCAGGTTGGGCCAATCTTTGGTTGGCTGTTCCCTCAGTCTCTGCTCCATTTCTGTCCCTGTGCTTCTTGCAGGCAGACACATTTTGGGTCAGAGGTTAAGTGGGTGGGTGACTCTGTTGCCTCTCTGTGGATCCTGTTCTAACTGGGCTGTCTTGTCTGGCCTCAGTGGGAGAGGATGTTCCTAGCCCTGCAGTGACTTGATGTTCCAGGGTGGGTTGGTTGGTACCCAGGGAGGATTGAGAAGGGGCTGTGGGAGGGGGGCTGCGACTGGGATGCAAAGTGAATAAATTAATTAATGGGAAAAGTTCCCAAACAAAACACAGAGTGTATGTCAGAGCCTGCGGTGAGTGAACGTATGAGCTGGTGGCAGCCCGCAGTCTGGCTTGGGTTACCTACTCTGCTTGCTGTCCTCGCCCATAATGTGCACGTGTGTGACAGTGAGTTGCATGTTAGAAATCTATGCATAGAAAGTCTACTGTGAGGACCATTGAGCTAAGAGGCTTTGGAGGTTGGAGAATTCAAGGCCAAGGCTACCAGAGGCTGTGCAACCACATTAGCCTGGCTGTTGTTTGGTGCCTGCGTCTCCACGCTGCTCTTTTTGTGGCTGGAGTTGACAGTCTTCAGAGCTTGGTCTCTGAGGTGGACCCTACTTTTGTCACTTGCCCAAGGCTGTGTGCTCACTGGAAGTGACAGGGAAAGAGAGTTTAAAAGTTACTAAATTTTATTACTTTGGTGTGGGAGGGAGAAAACAAGCAAGCTAGCGAATGCTCTAGGGCTCACATAAATGCTGTCTTTGAACTCCAGGTGTCAGATGCCCTTACCTGCTGAGCATTTTCCCAGCCAAGACAGGGAGAGTTTTGTTTTGTTTTTTTAAGATTTATTTCCTTCATTTTATATGTATGAATGTTTACATGTGAATTTGTTATGTGTACCACATGTGTGCCTGTTGTTCAGGGCGGTCAGAAGAGAGGACGTCGACTTCCCTGGAACTGGAGTTACATACAGATGGTTGTGAGCCACCATGTGAGTGCTGGGAACTGAGTGCAGGTCCTGTGAGAGCAAGTGCTTTTAACCTCCAGGCTGACGCTTCTGCCCCCTAGATGAGGTGTTTTTTGTTGTTGTTGTTGTTGTTGTTGTTTTTTGGTTTTTCGAGACAGGGTTTCTCTGTATAGCCCTGACTGTCCTGGAACTCACTTTGTAGACCAGGCTGTCCTCGAACTCAGAAATCCACCTGCCTCTGCCTCCCGAGTGCTGGGATTAAAGGCGTGCGCCACCACGCCCGGCCTCCTAGATGAGTTTTTGATGGTACCTTACAAATTGGTTTCAGACAACTAGCCAGATCTAGTTTTGCTCTGAAAGTAAAATAAAAAGCCTCCATGAAGTCTGATGCCTGTCTTTGCAGGTGCACTCCTCCTCATGCTGGCCCTGCCGGCCTGCGTCCTCCTGCTGCTGCTGCAGTGCAGGCAGAAGGACCCCGGGCTGCTCCACTTCCCTCCACCTCTGCTGGCTCTCCACGAGCTGTGGGAACCCAGGGTGTGCGGCATTTACCTCCTCTGGTTTTTCATTCAAGCTCTCTTCTACCTTCTACCAGTCGGAAAGGTAAGGTTTGGGGTTTGTTGTATGTATATTTTTTTGTTTTTGTTTTTGTTTTTTGAGACATGGTCCTGGCTGTGTGGTCTTCCTGACTTGGAACTCACTCTGTAGACCAGGTTGGTCCTGAACTCGCAGAGGTCTGCCTGCCTCTGCTTCTGCAGTGCTTGGATTATAAACATGGTTAAGGTAGGGTTCTGATGAAGGGGCATTGTTTTGTGAAACTTGACTGACTTTGTTATTTTTTAAATTTCCAGCAGTTTCAAAGTTAAGCTGTCATTCACTGAAACTTCTTCCCAAGCTCTGTAGCTGTTCTCTTACTAAGCCTAACTTTAAAAATAGGACTTGGGTTTATCTAGTTTTCTATATTGCTTTCCTTTCTTTTTCAACCAAATACCTGACAAAAGCCAAGGGGGGAAAACAAACAAACAACAAAGGATTTATTTTGGCTCAAGCTTTGAGAGTAACGTCCATGATAGCAGAGGAATGGTGTTGGGGAGAAAGGGGTGGCTGGTCACTTTGCATCAGTGTCAGGGCAGAAGCAGAGAGACAGGGAATACTGGTACTCAGCTTGCTTTACCCTTTTAAAAAAACAATTGTATAATTGTGAGTGTATGGATGTTTTCACCTACGTATATGTCTGTGCACTGTGTATGCAGAACTCAGAGGCCAGAGGAGGACATTAGATCCCCTGGGACTGGAGGCAGAGTTGGTTGTGGACCGCCAGTGTGTGCTGAGTGAGGACAGCCCGGGTGCTCGGGAAGAGCAGCCTGTGGCTTTGGTGAGCTTGCTCCAACTCTTCTTCCTTTTCTGCAGTGTGGGAACCCAGCCCATGAAATGGAGCTGCTCACATTAGGGTGGTAGGTGGTCTTTACACCGCAGCACAGTCTAGAAACTGCGCTATCGCTGTGCCTAGAGGTTTGCTCCCAGGTGATTCTTAAGGCATTGGATCCAGTTATGTGTGTGGTTGCTGTTATGGGACACTATTACTGTCTTCAGACTCACCAGAAGAGAGCATCAGATTCCTGAGCTGGTTGCTGGGAATTGAACTCAGGACCTATGAAAGAGCAGCCAGTGTTCTTAACTACTGAGCCATCTCTCTGTGTGTGTGTGTGTGTGTGTGTGTGTGTACATGTATGTATGTATATATACTTAATATACACACACACACACACACACACACACACACATATATATATATATATATATATATATATATATATATATATATACATACATATATATATATTTAATCACACCTATTTCCAGTTTTTTTTTTTTTTTTTTTTTTAAAATATGTATAAGTACACTGTAGCTGTCTTCAGACACTCCAGAAGAGGGCATTAGATCTCATTACGGTTGGTTGTGAGCCACCATGTGGTTGCTGGGAATTGAACTCAGGACCTTTGGAAGAGCAGTCAGTGCTCTTAACCGTTGAGCCATATCTCCAGTCCTCCCTATTTCCAGTTCTAACAGGAGAGAATAAGTTATTTGCTATCAGCCTAACTCTTAGTAGAGGCAGGTGAAGAGCCACCCCCTCAGTGTGTTCACTTGTGGGTGCAACATCTAAAATCACTGTCTTCTGAGCTCAGTGGATTTAACAAAAAAACAAAAAATCCCAAAACACAGATTCAGATATTTCCAGTTTTGATCCTTAGGAACTGTTGTCAATAACACTGTCCTTTTCAGACTCATATAGCCAGTTCGTGTCCTTTTCAGACTTCCATTGCTAAGTGTGGTCTTTCAGTTGTACCTTTCCTTAGAGATGTGTTCAAAGAACATGAGCTGCCCTAAACAGTACATAATTTATTTCGGATCTTATTTAGGAGACTGCATCGTTGCCAGCTGGAAGTTGTGTTAGGAGGGTGGGGCTGTGGACGTCGTGCTGTGGACTCTTTACTGTATGTGGCTGTCCGCGCTTACTATAGGGCTCTGTTCAGATTCAGGTGAAAATAACCATGCATATGCACAGGCAGATGTACAATGTCAGTTGAGAGATCCTTCACTATTGTCAGACTAAGGCCAAGAAGACACCTGCAATTGAGAAGGATCGCTTAGGGTTTCACCAGTGCTGTGATCTCAGGTTTTATGTTTCTGTCCTGGGTTTCCCTGCCAAGGCAGAGAAACAGGTGCTGGAAGATGCTGACATCTTCCTATTGGACAGCTTAAAGTGAATGGCTACATTTTGATACTTGGGGATCTATGTGGCTGCCCATTAACTTGGCGGCCTTCTCACCGTCTGTGCGCTGGGTGTGCCACACATGCTCATCATAGTACAGGAGTGTATGTAGATAGTGGAACAAGTCAGTGCATGCAGTGTTGACAGCACATTGCCCCATTGAAAAGAACCTCTGCTCTTGTGTTAAACTTGTTTACATACATACATATGTTATGGCTCGATTCCCCATATGAGAAACAGCACCCACTTTTTCTTTTTGAGTTTGCATGATCTCACTTCATACATTTTAAGCCCATCGGTTTTCCTGTGGCCTGCCTGCCTGCCTTCCTTCCTTCCTTCCTTCCTTCCTTCCTTCCTTCCTTCCTTCCTCCTTCACAGAAATAAAGACTAAATATAAGGAGACAAGGAAGGACTCAATGCAGGTGATAAATAGTTATGAAAGGATTTTAAGCAAATTGTTTTTCTGGTTCTAATCCTGTCATGGGTTTTCTGGATATGTGTGTATAAAATTTTTAAGGCAAACCTCACAAATGAGAGATAGTGGGGTTAGACTCTTCTATTATTGATGGGCAATGGAGAGTTTTGAGCACACTAATATTGTACTGTGTGTGTGTGGGATGTTTGGTGAGGTTGGTTATTGCAATAGTATTGGTGCATTGAAAACAAATTAACTACATATGTTTAAGGTAAATCCCTGCAGTGGGGTTGGGTCATCAACTACTAGAATACTTCTGTGTTTTCCACTTCCTTTCTTGGGTATAATAATGAGTTTCAAGAGTTTGAGAAGAATATATATATATATATATATATATATATATATATATATATATATATATATATACACACACACACACACACATACATATACACACACATACACACATACATACATATATATTACACACACACATATACATACACACATACATACATATATATTACACACACATATATATGCATATACATATGTGTGTGTATGTGTGTGTGTATATATATATGTATGTGTGTGTGTGTGTGTGTGTGTATATATATATATATATAAATGTAAGCTATGTAAGATGAGTTGGGTGTAGTGCCACACACCTTTAATCCCAGCATTCTGGATGCAGAGGCTGGTGGATCTCTGAGTTTGAGGCCAGCCTGGTCTACAAAATGAGTTCCAGGACAGCCAGGGCTGTTGCACAGAAAACCTGTCTCAAAAAACACAAAGATGATAATGTCCTTTAATTTTTAAATAAAAATATAAATTTTTTTTTCTTTTAAGGTTGTAGAAGGAACACCTCTTGTTGATGGAAGAAGACTCAAGTATAGACTGAATGGTGATTTTTCTTAAATACTCAATGACATAACTTTTATAGTTTTTAAATTGTTGGAGCTAATTCACTGGTATATTGAACAGAAGATTATCTTTTAGTAGTTTGAAGAACTTGTAGATAAATTAGCTTATTCCAGCTTATGAAAAATGTTTGTAAAACAGAATAGTACTCTTAGTATCTTCTGTTTTCCTTTTACTTTGAGATAGGGCATCACTATGTTACCCAGGCTAGCCTGGAGTTCACTTTGTATAATAGGCTAGCCCTTCTGCTTCAGCTTTCTGAGTTCTGGCATTACAAGTGTGTGCTACTAGCCTGGTTAGTTTTGTTTCCTTTTTCCTTTTAAAGTTTAATTTTTATTTTATGTGTATAAGTGCCTGCCTGTGTGTGTNAACCTTTTTTTTTTTTTTTAAAGATTTATTTTATTTATTATATGTAAGTACACTGTAGCTGTCTTCAGACACTCCAGAAGAGGGAGCCAGATCGGATGGTTGTGAGCCACCATGTGGTTGCTGGGATTTGAACTCATCACCTTCGGAAGAGCAGTCGGGTGCTCTTACCCGCTGAGCCATCTCACCAGCCCCCGTTACTGATCATTTTGACATCCTGGGAACCCAGCCTGTTTTCCTGGGTTGAGATGAGCAGACGTTGCCCCCACCCTTTTTTTTGTGGGGAGGTGTGGTTAGTTAAATATTGTTTTAAAATATTTTGTTTGTGTGTGTGTGTGTGTGCCTGAGTGTGTGCATCATGTGTGTGTGTAGTGGAAGCTGTTAGACACCTGGAACTGGAGTTACAGGTGGTTGTCATACACTGTGTGGTGCTGAGATCTAAACCTGGGTCCTCTGAAAGAGCAGTGTGTGCTCTTAAATGCTGAGCCATCCCTCCAGTGCCTAGCGAATACTTTTAACTAGAGCGATCTCTCCAGCATGCTTCATTTTCTCAATAGCATGTACCATCTGTCTTAGTCAGGGTTTCTATTCCTGGCCAAGAAGCAAGTTGGGGAGGAAAGGGTTTATTCAGCTTATACTTCCACACTGCTGTTCATCACCAAAGGAGGAAGTCAGGACTGGAACTCAAGCAGGTCAGGAAGCAGGAGCTGATGCAGAGGGTGTGGAGAGATGTTCCTTACTGGCTTGCTTCCCCTGGCTTGCTCAGCCTGCTCTCTTATAGAACCAAGACTACCAGCCCAGAGGTGGTCCCACCCACAAGGGGACCTCCCCGCTTGATCACTAATTGAGAAAAGGGCCTACAGCTGGATCTCATGGAGGCATTTCCTCAAGGGAGGCTCCTTTCTCTGTGACAACTCCAGCCTGTGTCAAGTTGACACACAACCAGCCAGTACACCATCATTCAACATATGTCTTAAGGTTTTCCCATAGCAGGCATTCTCGGAGCTCTCAGAAGGCTCCCCTGCTGTTGTATTACATCCCAGTCACTCCCACCTGGGAGCCTGCTGCTCCTGTCCTTGTGTGCCTGGCTCCAGCTGACTGGCCTCTGACAGCTGTCTCTTGAATGTGTGTCCACTTTTGTCAACCCTTTGCTTGAAAACTTCATCTTTCCCTATGCTTTTTACCACGAAACTGTAGTCAGTATTGCTTCTTAATGAAGGGGAAGACGCAAGGAAAGGTATGGAACTTTGCTGGAACTGTAAAAGCAAGGAGAGCGCTTTGGGCTCTTCCTTGTTGCCTCTTTTATTTTCTGACAGTTATGGCGTGCCACATCAATGTCTTTTCTGTTTAGTGGCTTGGTGGGCTCTAGTTTTGTGGGCTAGCTTGTGTTTAGTACACACTTGGCACTAGGGAGCTATGCGTGTTGAGTAGAGAAGGCAGCTTGGAGCTTGTCTAACAGAGCTTTTGAAAAGGCTCTTTTGTCTGAGTATCTTGATAGTCGTCAGCACATGTGTTAGGGCCTTGGTACAGCTTTACCTTCTGCCATTAATGTGACTTTAGGGGTCTCTGTGGTGGTTATCCTTAACAGATTTTCCATTTTACTAAATTGGGTAGAGTGATGTCATTTATTTCTAGAACTTTATGACAGATGCTCTTCAACTTATGATTGTGCTTACGTTCACATAAGTCCATCTTACGTTGGCCCATACCTTAGGTTGAAAATGTATTTTCTGCAGCTGACCTGCCAGTGTCCTGGCTTAGCAGCACAGACCACTGTAGAGTTGTAGATCAACTGTGATCTGATGGTCACCGTTGGGATCATTGCACTATCCAGCACTGGGAGGACATTGTGTGTGGCTAGTCTGAATCCAAACTTGAGTATGGTGCTGGATGCATCTTGCTTTTGTATGTGCCAAACTCCCTAAGTTGAACCACTGGAAGCCAGTAATGACCTGAGTAAATTTTAATGTTTGGCTTCCATCTTATTTTCTAGTTTGGGTGGTTGTTCATGGGCTTAGCCAGCATTCTTAACTGGAATCCCTCTGCAGGGTGCTAGCCGGGAAGCAGAAATGTTTTGGGGGCTACCTGCCTCCAGGTACCTAGCTGCACACCATCCTAGCCCCTGTGCGCCTGCCTGGAATGGTGCTTGCTCGTGCCGGACATCTTTCTGTTCTTGCCCAGCCCCTCACTAACAGAAGCTGCCTGTCTCATAGTCTTTGTCATGCCCTGGCTCTTGCTGGCTCTGCTGCTCTGCTGGCCTGCTCTAGGCTGTCTGCTCACAGGTCTCCTGCTCTTGCTGTGGAGGGAGGGCATGGAGGCCAAGCCTGCGCCTGGGCCCTTCCTTCGTGCTTGCATAAAGACTTCTCTCCTCTGTTGGTCTGTGCTTCTAGTGTTAATCCATTTTTTTTTTTTTTATGGGATCACTAAGGAAGTTCCTCAGACATTCTGAGTGATTAATCTGCAGTCTGTGGAGTGAAAAACAGTTATATTGACCACTTCATAAATTTTATAAGGGTTAAATTATTCTTTGGAGTAAACTTGGTATGTAGAAAACATGGCTTTAGAAAGCAAACTTGTGACGATCCTCTTTATCAGGCTTAGAAATCCTCTCACTAATGATCATGACTTGTTTGACTGTTAATTGAAATATAATTTGATGACTTCATGTGGCACTTCGGCTCTTGTAAGAAAAAAGATTTCTTTAGCCAAAAGGTAAATTGTCCACTCCCTGCCCCTAGATTGGGCAGGCAGCACCAGTAGACTGGCTGGTGGCCTGTGGCTTGTTTCCTGGGGCTTTCAGTCTGCTGGCTGGCTGCCTGTGCATCAGAGTGGAGCCTAGTCTGGCCATGTGCTGAGATTACAAGTGTGAGTGACCACACTTGGTTTTCCCAGGTTTTATTATAGCCTCTACTGTGAGGGTACTGCATCTTAATATTCATTTTCTATGTGGCAGAATGTGACTAGAACCTTTTTATATACCATTACCAACTAGTGAGTTCCAGCGTCAATATTTATAACTGTATATACCTTAAGACTATTCTGCTGTGAGGTAGTGGCAGTAGACTTGAAAATGTGTCCTTGTACACCTCTTTTGGGAGCTACTTAGTTTACTTTGGACTCTGAACGTTGGAGTAGTGAGTGCATTTTGAGATTCTTTTCAGTTTAACAGTAAATTTCAGCTTGGCTTTAATTAACAGTGGATAAGGATGGTTCATATTGCCAAAGAATGTTAGCATCCTTAAAAGACAGTACAAGAGCTGTGGTATTTACAACGAAGATTGCACCTTAAGGACATTGCTTATTTGCATATATATGAAAAAAATCTGGATAATGAAATTAAGTCTTAAATAAACAGAAAAACCCTGCATTGGCTGGTAGCTCCTGTATGTTTGGGGAGGGGCGTCTTTTTGGCAATTTAAGGCCAGCTTGGGTAACCTAGTGTGACTTGTCTCAGAAACCCCCCAAATGTAGCCCCAGGATGAGTGATGTTAATTTACTCTGTTCTTCCTCTTTAAAGGATTGTATGCCTTCGTCCTGACGTCTGCAGCCCTGGGAGCAGCTGTCTCCTGGGGTGTCGAGCTGTGCTACCTGTACACTCACTTCCTGCAGTTGGCACTGGCAGCCACCGCGTTCTCTGTGGTTCTGAGTATTTACCTCTATGCGCGCTCTCTGCGAGCCCCGAGGGAGGAGCTGTCACCAGCCAGTTCTGGTGAGCAGTTCCATCATGGGTTAGTTAGTTACATGGCTGTGTCCAGAGCCCTGGCAGCCATGGCTACTCATAGAGATTGGTTTTTGTCTAGTTTAATTTTGGGGAATAAAGAGATGTAGAAAACAAGTGAAGAAAAAAATTGAAGGCAAAGTTTATGTTTTTTCTTATGCTTTTTCTCTTTAGTTCTCATTAACTCTAAGGCTAAAATCCTTCAGCAGCTCTGACTCTGGCTGTTTACTTTTGTCAAATAGTAAATTCCTTTAAAACAAAACAAAAAACAGGCTGCAAGTTATTTGGTTCTGACCTAAGATATTTTTTTAAGGTTTCCTATGGACTGGGTATGGAGGCACATACCTTTAGTCTGAGCACTTGTCAGGCAGATGCAGGAGGATTTCTGTGAATTTGAGGCCCTCCTGATCCAAATAAAGTTCCAGGCCAGCGAGGACTACATAGTGAGACCTCGTCTCAAAAATAAAACAAAAGGTCGTATGTTTAAAAATAAACCTGTAGTTTCCTTAGAGGTGATCTGTCACGTGAGCTCTCAAGAGCAGTGGTGGCCCTGGCTTCCCAGTGCTGTCCTTCGCTTCTACCTCTGCAGTCTGTCTCCTCAGGGAACAGAGGCCTAAGGTCAGCACCTTGCTGAGGTAAACACTTTCTCCTTCCCAGGAAACGCTGTCTACGACTTCTTTATTGGCCGAGAGTTAAACCCGAGACTTGGTGCCTTCGATCTCAAGTTCTTCTGTGAGTTGCGCCCTGGCTTGATTGGATGGGTATGTCTTTTTTTTTTTTTTTTTTAATAATTTCAATGGTATGACTTCATCTTGTATTTAAGAAGGAAATGTAGGCAATTTTTAAAGATTATAGTTTTCCCTAATTGTGTCTTAACACAAAATATTTTCTTTTTTTTACTGGTTTACTGGTTTAAAAGAACTTGTTATAGATTGTTAAACATTGCAGAAATATTTTTTCAATTTTTATTACATATAGCTAGGAAGTGATAGTGTAGATGGGATAATGTAAAAATTAGTTTCTTTTCCCTTTTCAGTAAAGCCTTATTTGACCCAGTTTCAGACTTGGAGGACAATTACAGACATAGAACCAAGACTCCCATTTTCTTTCGCCAGATTCCTGTACTAACAGCAGGCTCAGTCACAGTCCAGTCAATGTCGGACAGTGTTCCTAAGGAGACCCATAACCCTTACTTACTGGGGTTCGTTCATTGGTGCTTAACTACTGCTCCATTCTTTCATCTTGTCTCCTCTCACTATGCTGGTCCCTTAGGCTCTGTGATTGTTCATAAGACCATCATTCTGCTGGTCTCTTGATCAGAGACCCCATGTGTTGTCAGGAATAGCAGACAAGTGACACACGTCAGTTTTGAGGCGTCTTGTTCACTGGGGGGGTCTCAGCTCTGTCCTTGCCGCTGTCTGTCCTTGCCTGTGCCTTTGAGGCTGCTGTCTTCTTACCTCTCTTCCCAGGTGGTTATTAACTTGGTGATGCTTTTGACGGAAATGAAAATTCACGAGCGAGGTGCTCCGTCCTTGGCAATGATCTTGGTTAACAGTTTCCAGCTCTTATATGTGGTGGACGCCCTCTGGAATGAGGTAATTTGTTGGATTTTCAAGGTTTTTTGTTTTGTTTTGTTTTTAATATTTATTTATTTTTGAGGTCCTAGTAGTCCATGCTGGTTTGAACTTGTGATCTTCCCACCGTGGCCTCCCACACTGGGATTATAGGAATGTATTCTGTACCTGCACAAGATAGTTCATTTTAAAAAGAGATGGATTCTTGGAGGCCATGAAGTCAAGCAGCTTTTTGAGAGTTGATGTGTGATTTGGTTTTCCTCTGGGGAGCTCTCGAGTTGCTTATATACAGAATTAGGGCAGTATAGCTTGCTTCTTCTATAGCTTGTGTTGATAAAGATGAGGTGCTTCAAAGGGCCTGCGCATGAACACTGGTGGGTGTGTCGACAACTCTATTCTATTCGGAAATGACTTTCTTTTTTTTGTTTGTTTTTGGTTTTTTGAGACAGGGTTTCTCTGTATAGCCCTGGCTGTCCTGGAACTCACTCTGTAGACCAGGCTGGCCTCGAACTCAGAAATCCACCTGCCTCTGCCTCCGAGTGCTGGGATTAAAGGCGTGAGCCACCACGCCCGGCTCGGAAATGACTTTCTAAGCAGTTAACATCATTCTGACGTCTAGGGTGTGAGCCTTAGGGCCTGGATCCCTGAGCTCTGACTCTTATCTTGCCTAGTATGATCTGGGCAAGAACTCTATGAGAGCTGGTTCTTCCCACACATACATTTTGAACCATTACTTTTTGCTAGGCACTGTGCATGTACATTTGAAAAATGAGAGGCTTACAATGAGAAGGGCTGTTCAGGGAAGGGACTGAGGCTGGGGTGGGGGTGGGGCTGTGTGGAGGAAGGTGAGGTCAGGGAAGTCCTGGGCAAAGGCCTGAGAGGGTTTTAGACGTCTGTTACAGCAGGACTTTTATGGGAGGAGACAGGATGGGTGGGATACAGTGACTTAGGCCAGAGCAACTGGACCTGCCTTTCAATATTTTAGTGTGCCTTCACTTAATATACTTGACCATAAACTAGTACTTTAAACATAAGATGGTTTTCTTTCTTCCCACCTGTCATTTTAGGAAGCACTGCTGACCACCATGGACATCATGCACGACGGCTTTGGCTTCATGTTGGCCTTTGGGGATTTAGTGTGGGTTCCATTTACCTACAGCCTCCAGGCCTTTTACCTGGTCAGCCATCCCCATGACTTGTCCTGGCCATTGGCTTCTGTCATCATTGCTCTGAAATGTGAGTGCTAGTCTCAGCCTCTGTTCAGTCTGAGGCACTGTATCTGCTGTTTTCTGGTTGGTGTCTGTCACATGCCATCTTACTTGATCACAGGCTTGAAATAATTTATGATAGATAAGTGCTGAAAAATTTTTCAAGTTTGCAAAGAGAGGGAATACATGCTAGCTCTCTACTAGTTCTTGCAACAGAACCTCTTTTATTGTAAGCAATTTAACTTAAAATGAATTCCTTTAGGAATAATTTCTGTCAAATGCCTACATTTTTAAAAGAGATCTTAAAAATAAAATTGGTCTTTATACAGCTTTTGGTCTCACTGTAGAAACAATAGCAGGGACATGAGCAGCTCAGGCAATGCACTGAAGGCCTCTGTGCAGGAGAGGGAGCCAGTCCTCTGGGAAGTGGTTCGTACAGGATGGGAGACTGCCAGAATGAGCCAGTAGCACATGTAAAGGGTGGTCAGGGGCAGAGAGACAGGCCCAGTTTGGCTGCTCTGAGTTCTACCAGACCCAATGGTTTTCGGTTCAGATGGTTTTCCTTTCTTTGTTGTTTAAGTAATCTTCTAAAACCTCCTGGATAGGAAAAGGACCATTGAACTTCAAGTAGAGCTAGTTTTATGACATTGATGAGTGCCTGTAATGGAAGAGGAACTCTAAGCACCTTGTTAAAATGAAGGTTTTGTTTCTCCATTGGTTTGATTATTCATGTCAGTGGCCCCTGAGTTATCCAGCACAGTTTGCATCTATCTGCAAGAGACGCTGAAGTGGAGATTTGGTATTTCTTGTTATTCAGACCTTGTCATAGTTCCATGTTAGAGCCTGTTGAAATTTGAATAAATCTCCCAAGTGGCGGGGGAGGGTTTCACCCTGAAGGGCAAACACTGTTTTCTGCTGGTATTTTACTGAGGAAATAAGCTCTGGCTGAAGGTCTCAGACTAGCAGATAAGGTAGCCTGTAGTCACTGTCACTTGTTGCTGTCTCAGATACTGCATGCCTGGCAGTGTTTGCCTTCTGGATGGATGATGACAAGTGGGATTTTTAGATGCCACTTTACATCTAGATTACTAACAGGAAAATATTTTAAAATTGCAGTGTCTGGATATGTGATCTTCCGTTGTGCAAACTCTCAGAAGAACGCATTCCGGAAGAATCCCACTGATCCAAAGCTTGCACGTAAGCACTGACTTGTAACTTGTTGATTTATATTTATTACGTGGAGATGTTTATACCTTTCTTTATTAGAAGTCATTAAAATCGGTTTTGTTTTTATGTAGATTTGAAGACCATTCACACTCCCACGGGGAAAAGTCTGCTTGTTTCTGGATGGTGGGGCTTTGTCCGCCATCCCAATTACTTGGGTGATCTCATCATGGCTCTGGCGTGGTCCCTCCCATGTGGTAAGCATCTCAGTGTTAATGTGACTTTCTCTGGACAGAGATCTGTCATTGGTTGGAGTTCTAGGCAACTCCGGGG
The DNA here is from genome assembly GCA_902729485.2 of Mus minutoides. Taxonomy (NCBI): domain Eukaryota; kingdom Metazoa; phylum Chordata; class Mammalia; order Rodentia; family Muridae; genus Mus; species Mus minutoides. Next base: position 46,995 of record LR753840.1, read on the forward strand.
TCTACTCTCTTGGTGTCTAACAGGTGTTGTCTACCCTCTGAGGGACTTGGGGATGTTTGGAGATAGTTTTTCTGAGGATGCTGTCATGGGACGTTTGCTGTGGGTTTGACACACCTTGGCTCTCTGCGTTTGAGGGAATCAGGACTCACTGAGCCGCTGTGGTTCCCTGCAGGCTTCAGCCATATCCTGCCCTACTTCTACGTCATCTACTTTACCGCGTTGCTTATCCATCGAGAGGCCCGGGATGAACACCAGTGCAGGAGGAAGTATGGCCTGGCCTGGGAGAAGTACTGCCAGCAAGTGCCCTACCGCATATTCCCCTACATTTACTGACCTGCGCTGCTTGCCCAGAAACAAGGGAAAGCCCAAATGAACTAACGTGATGCACTGACAGGAGCTCTGCTCTAGGTTTGTTTTTGAGTCAGGACTATATGAGCCAAATAGTACATCTTTTAATGTAGTTGAATTTATTCTTATTAAAGTATGGCAGTTAATGTAAGGGGAATTACAAAGATGGTAAAATTTGCTTATTAATAGGAAAATTTTAATCCCTAAAAATCTTAACTTCTATTTTTGTAGGGTTTTTTTTTCAATGTTTTTTTCTGTTTGCCATTTGATTTTTCTTAACTGAAAACTCTTATTAAAGTACATCTATGTTTCGTTGTGCTTAGAACAGAATTCTCTTTGTCAGTTTATTATTAGTATATCTACGTTTCACTGTGCTTAGAACAAAATTCTCTTTAAGTCAGTTTATTAGTCTATAAATCAAGCAAAACCCAGTTCAATATTGGTGGTATATCTGAAGAATAAGGGCAGATTACTTGCAGGATGTATTTAAGGAGACCATTCATAGCAGTGACTTCACCTCAGCCTTTAAAAGTGCATTTGGAAATATAAACACATAGACTACTTTTATGTAATATATGGTGACTTTTGATTTTTCTGTACAGTTTTTGAATGTGAGATAATTGTCAGTAACTAAGTAGTTTTTTAACAGAATATTTTCAGTGTTTTAAATTAAGTTTTGTAAAGTAATGTGACTTTAAACGTGTAAAGCAATTACAATTCATTTAAAGTTAAAATATAGGAAAGTTATTTTTCTTTATCCAAAGTTTGTGAATTTGGCTTTACTACCTCAATTTGCAGGTGTGTGTTTGCCTTTATAAACTGTTGCAAATAGAAAAAAAATATTTTTTGAGTAACAGCGCTATTTAAACATTTTTACATACATTGGTGTTGGAAAATTTGCCATTTTAGGCTACTATTTTTATATATTTTTTGACTTAAAATTCAACCGTGTTTTTGCTACTGTTTAGCTAATACAGTTTATACTATTTTGTATCCTTTTATGTTTTTAGAACCCTCTAGAAAGGAGTTCTACCTGATACAACTTCTAAGTTTTCTCTCTCAGTTTAATAGATGTGCATAAGCTGTTTGTAGCCTTCAGTGCTAGTGAGGTTGGTTAGTTTCCCCGTCACTGTCTCAGCGCAGGACAAGTGGCAAATTCACTAGACTTTTTTTATTCAAAGCTACATTGTCCTCAGAGTAAACATAAGGACGCAGTACATATAGTGTGTACATCACATGTGAGCTAGATGCAAAATGTTCAGATAATCCTGCTCTGTAGCTTAGAGTGTAAAGTGGCTGTGCTTGTTCGATCATGCTGTGCTACACTCTGCATTCTGTAATTCTTTACTGTCTTACTAGTCCTGAGGTCTTCAGCAGGTGTTTTTCTATCATGCTTTCGTTTCTACTGGAATCAACATGGTATGTGTTAATAAGCTTAGAAGGAAACTTTGGGTTCTTTGCCTGGTTCTGAAAGGGTGGGCAGTGCCACAGTATCTGGATATTAGGTGCAAGTTGTTTTTAATTTGATGTTTGGCAAGCTTTGTAATAAAATTTTGGTTGGAAACAAAAAGTTGAAAATAAAGAGTTGCTGTTAGAGCCTCATTTCTCTCTTTGCCACAGCTTTGGGATTACTGACAGCAAGATGGCCAAGTCTATGTTTTGCCATACCACTCCCCCTCTTTTCCTTTTTTGAGTCTTTCTGAACTGTAAAAACCCAGGGACTTAGCAAAGCAAAGATTCTAGAGCCTGACTCAGTGGTGGTTCACTCCTGTAATCGCAGCAGGCCAAGAGCTTGAGTCAGGAGGATATCCATGTATTTGAGGCCATCCTGGGCTAGAGAGTTTAAAATACAACAACAACAACAACAACAAAAATCCCAACAATGGAATCTGAGGGATTAGGGGTAGGGATAGAATTCCTAAAACTGGTCGTGTTTACTATTTGCTGTTTAAGAACACCAAGTGCTTAAAAAAACTGTTATAAGGTTCTGTAACACTTTGAAGCAAATGTATATGCGTAGTAGAAGCTTCCATGTTGTATGAAAGACCGCACACCACTGCTTGCCTGTTGACGTCTCCCACACACACATCGGCCAGGTTTGGCTAGGCACATGCTGTTCAAGGGATGCTCCCCGCATGGGACCGGCCTCATGCATGGACGGGTAGGAAGAGCCCAGACTTAGATGGGTTTGCTCTGGGTGTTTATTCATTCTTCTCACACAGCAGTGCAACCTGCATGGTGATCCAGTGGCTAGGAGGTTTCTTCGTGGGTAAATGCACTGATGTTAGCACAGTTGATGGTAAGCCAGTCATGTTTCTTGACCTCTCAGGCGTGTAGTAAACTGGACACTCAAAAGTTTGCAGTTCTGACGCTGTCTGGTCAGAATCCTGGGATGGGGAAGGTTCAGTAATCTAAAAAACAAAGATTCCTAGTCAATTCACAGTTAAAACCAATTTAAAACCATTTCCTGTGAGTAGATTTGACTGTATTTATTTTTTCGCATGGAACAAATCTAATGATAGGGTAGTTGCATGTTGAAATTGTGTCTAGAGAAATTGTGTTAACGTAGTGATAACATGATAACTTGGTGTACCTGAGAGGCAACATTGGACATCAGTTTTAGCCTGTTTTTAGGTCTTGAACAGTATTGTACTGTTTTGTCTAACGTACATTATTACATTTCCCTCATGAGATCACAGGTAATGAGAATTCACAAGTTTGGTTTTTCCTTACCACGTCTGGTGATTACCTTTGTTGGCAAAAAGAGCATGTCAGGAAATTCACAGCATAACTGAGTGGGCAGCGAGTCTTCCAGTACTTCCTGCTCAGGGTCCCATCGTGCCCCCTCCATGAATAAACCAAAAATGTAAACTCCTTTGGGAGAGTGGTCCTGGTGTTGCTGATGAGAGAGGGGAAGGGTCAGGGGACTTCTTTCACAAGTCCTGAGCCTCAGCTGAGCTTACCTCCCGACCCCTGCTGTCCTGTGTGCTGCAGCCCGACGTATGCTGCCCTGAATGCTTAGGGGAAACCAGACTCTAGATTTCTAAGGTTTCTTAGAGGGAGAATGCAACTGTGAAAGGAGTCAGCAAGTTGTGCTCAAACCTGCCTGCTTCTCCTACGAGGCTCCCTCACTTGAGAAAGATTTGGAAATTGGTGCACGCCTTCAATCCCAGCACTTGGGTGGCAGAGGCAGGAGGATATCTGAGCTTTGAGGCCAGCCTGGTCTACAAAGTGAGTTTCAGGACAGCCAGGGCTACACAGAGAATCAATCTCTCTCTCTCTCTCTCTCTCTCTCACACATACACACACACACACACACACACACACACACACCACATGCGCGCACATACATACACAGTTTGGGTTTCTGATGAACTCTTGGGTAGAAAATACCAGCAGCTCCAATATCACATGTGTCCTGGATAGCAGATGGGCTATAGAGCTGCTGATCTGGGGTTTGGGGGCAGGACAGATGAGGCCTGCACTGCCCAGGAGCCTTTGTTCCTCTGGTGAATCTGGCGAGCCCTCGAGGCAAAGTGGGCACTGATGTCCAGGGTCACATCACTGACATGGAGTCACGGTATGGAGAGGACACAGTGTGCTCAGGGACATTCTGTAGCTTGTGTATTCTGGAATGTGAACATGTCGAGGTACAAGCCAAATGCCTAAGAACAAGTTGTATTTTCATTTTATTCTATAAAAGTTTTCCTGGAAATTATTTTGTATAATGCCTCGTCTTTTCCCCTTACCATTTATGTAAATGACATTTCACCCAATGCACTTGTTCTCCAGTTGCCTTTTTGTAAAAATTCATGTTCATTTCTTATAATTTGCACACTTGATAATATGATTTCCACTTATAATTCCATAATTTGCCATGGTATTCTTTTGAGACAGGGTTTCATGCAGCCCAGGCTTGCCTTGAACTTTTAGTAATTGACAATAACCTTGAACTGCTAATCCTCTTGCCTTCCCTTTCTGAATTCTGGGATCATAGTGTGGGCTGCCACACCTAATGTGGCCAAGAGATATGTAGGCCTTTTCTCTGAGGAACACAGTTTGTAAGTAATTCTCCAGAGAGCCATTTGAAAGTAAATGGAAGCTATCTTAATTTACCCTAAATTGAAGTTGGTTCTTAGTGTAAAGCAGAAGGTGAGAACCTGCTTACATACACTTTATGCTCATGTCTGTCCTTCCAGTCTCAAAGTTTATATGCGTGTTTTCTCTACCGCTCTTCAGACTTGTAACCCACACGCTAACTTTACATTCCTAGTCTCATCTCTAAACATCACCTCATTCAGTCTTCACTCCCCCAGCTGAGACTCTAGGACTCCTGTTTTAAACCTTACAGGGACACAAGTTAGGCTCAGTATTTCTTCTGTTAACCATCAATTGTTTCTGTAGTTGGCTCCCTCTCAACCCAAACATAAACCTGCGACCTAACTCCTTGTTACAGGATCCATTTGGTGCTTATTAAACTTATTACTCTTGGAATGGGGCCAGTAAACCCAGGTAAGTAAAGGCAGGGATCTGACTTGCTTCAGTTCCCTAAAGAGGTTTCAAAGAATAGACTAGCTCTCCCAGAACTTTCCAAGAATCTGTGCCCAGGCCTGGGTTCACGTTAAATCAGTTTGATTCTTCTTTTTGTAGACAAGGAATTATCAATTTGTGGTTCTATTGCTACATACATTCCCAAAGGACATAATCATATCTACAGGGAAAATATAACATACACCAGGTGATTCCATGTGCATCCCATGTGAGCACAGAGGTCAAGTCCTGTGCTCCTCAGACCTCCCTGACTTCCTCTCTGTTACTGCCTAGAAAATGAGTCAGGCAGACCTAAGGACTTATCACATTACACAGACTCTCCAGATCTTAAGCAGCATGCACAGGAACACAGGTACACACACACACACACACACACACACACACACACACACACACTATCTCACAGACACACAAGGTTGAACAAGAATAGGAAAAAGAGGAGCATTATGAACCAGACAGAGGGCATGTGCTCTCCAACAGATGGGCATGACACTCCTGAGTGACAGCATGAGTGACACTCCATGCCATCTCCCCACACAGTGACTGATACTCCACCCAACACTCCACAGGCTTTTCAATACTGGAAAACACACAAGGCACGGAAATGCCAGAGTCCCCAAAGTAACAAAAGGAATTCAAAACATGTACAAGAACATTACAAAACCACCTCAAGATAGAGCCAGGAGAGTCACCAAACTGGATCAAGGAAGAAATTAAAATTAAATCCTTAGAATCAAATGAAACCGAGAACATTGTGGGTACAGTGCAGGCAGCAGTCCTGAGAGGACTCTGCTTACAGTAAAAATAAAACAGATTCTAATGAAATGACCTAGTGCATACCTCCAAGTTCTGGAAAAATCCAGGAGCAGCTAAACCCATGTCCACTGTCCACGATGGCAACAAAGAATATGGAGCAGAGCAGGTGAGTGAGGAAAAGAACAGCGTGGGACAGTAAGCAAACAGGTTAACAAGAGAAACACAAGGTGCATACTAGTAAAATCAATGATAGGGAGTTGCTACGGCAGATTAATGACAGCCAGATCATTAGCAATGCTTTGAAAACTTAAGATTCCAGCAAACTGGAAAATCTAGACAAGATGGGTAAATTTTTAAGTGCATATGATTTAACAGAAATTAAAGCCAGAATATATTAGTCTAAACACACCCACAGCAAACTAAGATAAAGATTGCTTACAAGTCTTAGTACAAAGAAACTGTTGGAGAAGTAGTACGCTGCTAAGTCTACCCAGCTTTCAAGGAAGGCCTGATACCAGTACTTGTCAGAGCACCAAGCTTTCTGTGGTCCTCAAAGACAGAAGAAAACTACAAGGCAGTCTCCTCGATTAACATAGATGCAGAAAGCTTCACAAAGTAATTGCAAGCTGACTTCATGATCATGTTAAGATTATAGCTGACTTCATGATCATGTTAAGATTATAGCTGACTTCATGATCATGTTAAGATCATAGCTGACTTCATGATCATGTTAAGATCATATATCACAGCCAAGCTGGTGTCATTCCAGGGATGCAAGGTTGGTTTGACATATGAATCAATAAAAATTAATTCATAAATTAAAGACAAATCACATGATCATCTCAAAGGAAGTCGTGATAAAAGTCCTGAGCAAACTAGGAAAAGACAGAGCTTTCTTCCTCATTGTAATAAAGGGGGTAACACAAACTTACAGCCAACATTATGCTAAAGATGGAAATAGCACTTTTTCTTGGCACAGACAAGGGTGTCTATTGTCTTCACTCATTGAATAAAGGGTTCTATAAGAAGAGAAAGGTGTAAATGCAGTAAATCAGGAAGAAAAACTGTCTCCCCCCCCCCCCGCCCCCTGTGTTAAAGACCATGACCAAAAGCAACTTAGGGAGGAAAGGGTTTGTTTATTTGGCTCAGCTCAGTCCACTGAGGGAAGCCGAGGCAGCAGTTCAAGCAGGGCAGGCACCTGTAGGCAGGAACTGAAGTAGAGACTATGGAGGAATGCTGCTTATTGGCCTGGTCCCCATGACCTGCTCAATCCACTTTCTTAAACAACCAGGATCATCTGCCCAGGAATAGCACTTCCCCCCAGCGAGCTGGGCCCTCCCATCACTCAAGTCAAGCAAAAGCCCTATAGACTTCCTACAAGCAATCTGGCTCAGGCGTTTTTCTCTACTGAGGTTTCTTTTTCCAGTCCCAGATACCTTTACATGTGTCAAGTTGACAGAATGAAACATACAAGGCTACTTACTATCCCTTTTGGCAGTTAACATTTTATCTTTAAAAGACCTTATGGACTCCACCAAAAAGCAGCATTAAAAGCTTTCAGAAGAATAGCAGGATACAAAGTCAGCATTCAAAAATAAGTAGATTTTCATGGGTGTGGTGGCCCAGCACTTGGCATCCTGAGTTCTAGGCCAGCCTGGTTTACATAGTGAGTTCTAGGCTAGAATGCAACTACATAGTGACTTCCAGGACAGCCAGCATTACATAGTGGGTGGGACCGTCTCTAAAAATAGAACAGAAACCCAAGTGAGCAAAGGTAATAGCAAAAAATTAGTAGCTCTTATATACATCAAAACTGAACTTGCTGATAGAGATATTAGGAAAAACATCCTTTTTACAGTAACCTAAAAAGTAAAAATGTCTGGAAATAAACCTGACCATGGAGATAAAAGTCTCCTGAAAAGTTTTAAGTTACTGAAAAAAAGAAATTGAAGACATCAGATGATGGAAAGACCTTCTACGCTCCTGGATTGATAGCCTCTGTCAAAATTGCTGTGCCTCTAAAAGCAATCTGCAGATCCAATACACATCTACCAAAATTCCAATGGTCGTCTTCACAGAACTAGGAGAAAACCCCTAGAATCTGTATGAAAACACTAAAGATCACAGAGAGCTAAAGCAACTCTAAGCAGAAAGAACACAGCTGGAGGTGTGACATTACCTGCCCTCAGACTATGCTACCTAGCTGCAACATTATGGACGACATTGTAGGCACAAAAGCACACAGAGACATGAAGACACAGAGAGAAGCTCACAGAACTGTGGACACTTACATTCCATCTGTACAGCTAAATGAGCCAGGCCTTTAGTCATAAGTTGGAGGCGGGACCCTTTCTGGTCTCCTTAGCACCCAGTACCTGGAAAGCTCTCCTGACTATGTTGAGCCTCTTCTGGAGAAGTTTGGAGATATCATCCTTTTGAGTGACATTGATGCTATAAATTACTCTGTGAGTAAAAGTGAGGGTGTCCATGGAGATTCCTTGCGCCCTTCCATAGTCTTGAAGCACAGCAGTAAGAAAGGCTTTGAAGAAAAACAATGTCAAAGTTCTGGTAAGCCTCACGTTTCCTGTGGGGTAGCCACTATGGCTGCCCCGTGGAGATGAAGGGAAGAGCCAGGGAGGAAGGGTAATGTGGTTTTGGTATCAGATTACTCCTAGATAAAACATTCCATTTTACAGGGAAGCTTGGAAAGGAGCAGAATGTTCTAAAGAGAGGAGAAATATTCCATCCTGCAGTGAACCTTAAAACTCGGGAAGTAAGCAATTCAGAAGCTTCAGGAAGTTTCTGAAACTGACTAGTTTCACCAGAACCCCTTCCCCCTCCCAAGTGTCAATAAACAGTAAGGATTGCTAAGAGGCATGCTGGACATCCTGGGCAAGGCATTCCAGCTTGTTGAGCTGCCTGCAGGCTGTGCAGTGAGCTCCAGGACCATAGCTTTTATGAGCCATCACCCATGCTGGGGTGGCTTTGGTGTTGCAGCTGAGTCATTTCTGCTTCTGTAAGTAACACTAATGTATTGGTTCACTGAGTTTGGACTTTGGTGGTGTCCTTATCTTGGTTGGTTACCTGTCTGTTGTGAATAGATGCTTGTTGACACTTACTCAGGAATAGTGTCACACACCATGGGGTGAGCCTGCAGGGCAGCAGTGGGGCCAGCCACATACACTTTCAGGTCTGTGACACGGGTGATTCTGTAGGTCCAGTTCCCCACTTCCTTTGTGCAGGGAGAGGGGTCCCAGTGCTGGTCCCTGAGCCTTGGCTGGTCTTACTTTGGCTCATCACTGTGCCTTACAGTAATCTTGGTCACAGAGTTAGGTAATTGGGGAATAATCATGTGATCCTGGCAATGTCATAGAGACAAGTGAGGAAAGTTCCTTTTTTTTCTAGGCTTGCTAACCTGCCTGTATTTTACCCTGGGTTGCATGGAGGGAAGGCACAGATGATAAGGACAAGGTCAAGCCTATGTGAAGATGATTCCTTCATTCCTTTGAGCTAGAGGTGGCCTTGAATTCTTCTGAGCTCTGTCTGCCCTGTCACATCATCTCAAACATGGAGGCCAGCTGGTTCTGCCTCCCGACTTCTCCTATCTGCCTCCTTCTCTCCTGGCCCAGGATCCCCGACTGAAGCCACAGCCAGCTTTTGACTGGAGACAAAGTAGACTTCTCTATGGCCAAGGCTAAGACCAAAGTTGAACTTCTCCAGCCTACCAAAGCCCTTCTTCTCTGTCATATCATCAGTGTCTATGACCAACCTGCCTGCCTCCCTCCATCCCTCTCTCTCTCTTTCTTTCCCACTCTTCCTCTTTCCCTCTTTCCTTCCCTCCCATCTTCTTCCTTCCCTCCCTCCCTCCCTCCCTCCCTCCCTCCCTTCTTCCCTCCCTCTCTTCCTTCCTGATTCTTTCTATCTCTTCATTGCATCAACTCCCTGATGCCTCCCCTACAGCCATCTTTATAGCTTCAGGCCACACTTGCTGTCTGTGGATCTTGTGTCTGTACTTGGTTAAACAGGTTACTCTTAAGTCAGGCTAAATTAAAAACATAGTCACTTGGGTGAGTCCTTCAAAGTCCTCTAAGTTACTAGGTAGTTGTAGGACTTTGGGCGGGTTTCTTTCCCCCACGACCCTTTTAAAAATACTTTTTTCTATTAGCTTTCTCACTTTGTATATGAGTGTTTTGCTTTCATTCCACATGTGTGCTTGGTGCTTCTTGGGTCAGAAGATTGGATGTTCTGGCACTGGAGTTATGGATGGTTGTGAAACACTATGTCAGTGCTGGTAACCAAACTTGGGTCCTCTCCAGGATGACGGCTAAGCCATTTCTTCAGGGCCTCAGGCAAGTTTTTTTTTTTTTTTTTTTTTCCCTAGCTAGACATACAGTTACAACAACCTTCAAAGACCGCAGAGGGAACTATCTGGAGAGAACAGGGCTGGCAGCCTGTGGTGCTGGCCGTGTGGATGCTGCTTATTGTCCTCTTCTTCCTGCTTGGGCAATACTTGCTGGTAAGTGGCAAGTCTCATCTTCAAGACCCTTCCTTAGTGGCCTTCAGTTAGGATCTCCCTGTTTTATGTACTAAGGAACGATTCATTCATGTACGGGCTCATGGGAAGTCACCCATTCATTCCTCAAGTATTGACTGTGAGCTTCGATGGTGTTGGACAAGTTAGGTACTGGGGGTGCCACAGAGATGAAGGAAACGCAGCCTACCCCTGTGGAGCTTAGTCCACTGTGGCTTCCTTCCAGGTCCCTATGGGTCTTGGCTTCATATTCCACTTAGTGTCTGTGCTGAGCAGGCAGGCTACAGCAGACACTTGGCCATCAATTCTTGTTAATAAGTGTCTGAGGTATGGTATTTCCTCTTGTTGTAGGCATTAGAAAGGGTCTTGGTTCTGGGTCTTTGATAGAAAGAACCTTGCCAAGGCCTAGTGGGGCCTTGGGTATCTCAAGTTACCCTAGAGATAGGGCGAGGAGGTAGGGGGAGGACAGGCCCGGCCCACGGGCCTGCAGGTGCTGTCTTCTGGGCTAGTGGAGTGGCTGCACACAAACATGCCAGAGCCAGATGTGGGTGTGTGCCAGGTGAGAGCACTCACTTACCTTGTGGGGAGAAGAAAGCAGAGAGCCAGTATCGTGCAGGGAACCCATCAGTGATTTCAGTCTTGAAGTCAAGGGGATATCCGGATTTCTGGCTAAGCCGTTTCCAGGTTGTGATAAACAACATGTACCTGGTGAGAAGCCAGGGGCAGGGCAGGGCAGGGCATCTGAGGGTATGGCCGCTGTTCCCTCTCAAGTGGCCTTGGAAGCCTTCACTAGTCTACCAAGGAGCAGCTCTGACCACTGACCCCACTCTACCTCAGCCTTGGTTTTATACTTTCATGAACACAGGGCATAACTTGAGGCGTTAGGGGAGAGGGAGGGTGGACTGTGGAAGCCATGGATTTGGAAACACCTGCTGGGCTGGGAGCAATCTGAGCATGTGCTGAGTTGCAGGCTTTGCCCACGGTTGGGACTCATGTGTGTCTGGGCACAGGCTGAGACATAGAACCTCTGGGTTTGCATTGCAATACTTCTGTATTCTAGTTGTGACACCTTGGGTAGATCATTTCCTGTGTTGTGGCTTAGTCCTTCCTGAAACAGGATGATGACAGGGTTAGTACCCACCCCCTACCATGAGATGACTGCAAAACTGAGTCAGGGAGCCACAACCAGGGTTTTTCACACACTACTCTACATTCCCCCGGGGCCACTTTCCCAGGCAGAGTGCTGGATGGCAGGGAGAAACACATACAAGGTTATTTCTAGCTCTCAGGATGGGAAGACCTTGCATGGGATCCCAACTTCCAGGTCTCTGTTCTCTCATCCCAAAAGGAAGGGGTGAGAAGAAAGAAAACCCATGAGAGTGCATGGTGTGGTAAGGTGAGTGGGGAAACCAGCACGCTCTAGCAGAAGCAGGGAAGGGAAGGAGAAGCACACCTGGCCCTGGCTCTCACCGATGGTGGATGGCCGTGTGGGCCACGTGCCCTGGCTCTCACCGATGGTGGATGGCCGTGTGGGCCACGTGCCCTGGCTCTCACCAGTGGTGGATGGCCGTGTGGGCCACGTGCCCTGGTTCTTACCGATGGTGGATGGCTGTGTAGGCCACTTTGGCCCAGGTGTTGAAGAAGTTCACCCTCTGGATGAGGTTGCTCACCCAGAAGCTCAGGGGCTTGCAGGACTTGTAGGCATTTTTCTGCAGATTGATAAAGAGAGGCACATTGTTCCTGTAAATCTGTCTAGAGGTCTCGAGGCACATTTCTGCCAGGGAGAACTACCTTGGCAGGAGATGCCATTTTTCAGCTGTAAAAACAGTGATAAGCCTGAAAATTAGTACCAAGGAAATCACACCACCCTAGCTGAATGCACTGTCCCGGCTACAAGCTCTAGTCACTCTTAAACCTTTGCCTCTCACCTCCCTCTTCTTTTGGGGACATTGTGTTCATGGGGTCTCTGGGTTTTAGCCACTTGAACTCCCTAGCCTTCCTGGTGTGAGTTCCCATCCTTTTCCTTCCAGCCCCACAGAGCTGGCCTGACCTCTTGACCTTCTGGGGTGTTCCCTCTGCATGCAGTCTCCATTGTCCATTGTCAAATCCTGCTCATAACAGGCCCCCAGATGTTAAGGGATGGAGGGAGTGGGGTTTGCAATCTGCAGCTGCCTCTGTCTTCTGTTTACTGCAGGTGTCTTGTGAGGACGCCCTGGCCTCCGGTCCCCTCATCTGTCCTCATTAGAAGTCGGCTGCTCTGTACTTGGTCCCACCCGACTCCGGGGCACCCGTCTGTCTTCTGGACTTTGACTACTTCCTTTCAGATCTAGTTCACAGTTCACAGGCTCTTGGAGGTGAATCTGCTGCCCGACTCCTTCCAGCCTTTTGCTTCTCGGTGGTTCCTCAGGAGTGAGGAGCAGGCTGACAGCATGAAGGGTTGCCTGGAGTTCTCTTACCTAACCGTTCTCGGTAGTGTCACTCTCAAGTCCCCCTAGCTCTACACACTTCCCATAACCATCTTGGCACTCGTCCAGTTAGCTCAGCTCAGATCTGTGAAACAGACACACACAGCTACTCAGCCTTCTGCAGCTCTGTTGCAGCCTCCCAACGCAGCGGCACAACGAGCCAGAAATCTACAGTTACTGCACCCGCAGCGACGAGCCAGCCTCCAGTCCCGCCATGCTCCACATGTGAAATCTACAGATGCTACATTTCAAGTTTTCACTCATTCATATTCAGTTTTTAAAGAATTAGTTATCACTGATGCCTTTAACCTCTTTTTTTGTGTGTTTTCTACACAGGGTTTTTGTTTGTTTGTTTTTTAAAGTATTATATTGATCTGCAATTCACATAACCACACAATCACTCATTGTCGTTAGATGTATTTACTGAGTTGGACAACCAATACTGCAGTCATCTCTAGCATATTTTCACTACCAAAGCAAAGCAAACAATCACCCCCCCCGCTCCCCCTCCCCCTTTCTCTGTCGCTGCTGCATTGTCTGTCGCTGCTGGTTTGTATGTTACGGACTTCTCCTTTAAGTGACGGACGGCCTTTCGTGATTACCTTCCTGGGTTCTGCGGCAGAGCTGCAGTTTTCAGGGTTTTCCCAGGTAGCAGTTGCCATTATTGCTTATTTCATTGGTGGCAGTCATTTGTAATAATTTCCTGTTCCCTAAGAATATGTAGCTTATGGCATTTGTAAACAAAAGTTTTATACTAACTATGAATAAGAGAGAATAGAACAATGGACTGAAATACTACAGAATATAACATGCAAGCCAATGCCTTTCTCCACACAAGGACCAGCAGGACACCGCTTAAGGTAACTACTGAGATCTGCTTTCCTGCTACGCCATCTGTATTTCTTACAGTTAGAGCACATGCACTTTTACATGCGAACATATGCCTCCATATTCTTCTGAAGCTTTCAAAGCTCTGCTAAGACCCTGTGGGGTCTTTGACCTGTGCGCACAAACCTCATCTCGTGGCTGGACCTTAGTCTACGTAACCAGATTCCTCTTCATGTATCTCCTGGCTGTTTCCAGATTGATAGATACCTTACAGCTTCGTGGTAAACAAATCAGAGATAAATTTGGGTGGACTTGCCACATTGCTGTCTAATTGGCTGTGTTTGCTCACATTTGTACCCAGAGTAGATTAACACAATGCTTGCCACTGTCTCCTCGAGTGGGACAGTCAGCTCGGTCAGTGTGGAGCGCGGACATTTATCTCCAGCAAGAGGCAAACAAAGATGGCTCCTTACCTGCCACAACATGGGCACTCTGGCCCGAAGGAAAGAGTCGTATGTCTCCTCCAGGTCCGCAGTGAGGATGCTCTCTCCCTTTATAGCGAGTTGAAGACTCTTTAAGGATTTATGTATGACAGATAATAACTTATTGAAACGTTCTATTTCTTTTTTCAGAAAGGGTATCAAGACAGAGTGAATAAGAGGATCATATCCTGAATTAAAAGAGAGAGAGAGAGAGAGCATGTGATGTTTACAGGGGAAAGGAGGTTTGCATGAGGTATGCAGGCTTCTAAGTTGGAAGTCCGTGTACTTCATTGTGCTGGTAGACATTTTCTTTTTTCTTTTTTTCTTTTTTTCTTTTTTTCTTTTTTTGTTTTTGTTTTTCGAGACAGAGTTTCTCTGTATAGCCCTGGCTGTCCTGGAACTCACTTTGTAGACCAGGCTGGCCTCGAACTCAGAAATGTGCCTGCCTCTGCCTCCCGAGTGCTGGGATTAAAGGTGTGCGCCACCATGCCTGGCTTAGACATTTTCTAGAGAAGTCTGGATAGCAAATATTTTAGGGATTTTTGATCAACTATACTTCTTGTTACTGTGTCTCATAATAAGCATGTCACCATACCTAATATGCAAGTCAGTGAGCAGGTGGTATGTCTCCAGGAAGCTTTAGCCAATCATGGTGGCACAAGATTTTAGAACTTGGGAGGCAGAGGCAGGTGGATCTCTGAGTTCCAGGACAGCCAGGGCTCCTTAGTGAGACCCTATATCTTTGCTATGGTTTTTTACACTTGCAGACAGAACTGAAGGCTAGATTCAGCATTCTGAGAGATGCCCCTTCAGAGACCCTCTTGTACCAATGTCAGCACACATGCTTACGCTGAGACCATGGTAGCGACTAGGCGATCTCATGGGACCACTGTCCGTTATGTGTCATCACTGACTGCACGTCTGCATTTTGGTAAACTGTTGCTCAACATTTGGCTCCAAAATGAATTTTGGAAAGAGACTATGGGGCTGGAGGGTTGGTTCAGTGGTTAAGAGCATGTACTGTCCTTTGCTCTTGCAGAGGACCTAAATTTGAGTTCCAGTACCCACATCATGATTAACAACTGGCTGTAACTCTAGCTTGAAGGCATCTGATTATCTCTTGGCGTCCCTGGACACGCGTGCTCAAGTGTATGCCTCACCAGCATACAAACAAAAAATTAAAAAATATGGTTAAGAAAGGGAAAGTGGAATTAGAAAAAGGAATTGTGGATGTTAAAAATTTAACTTGGAAATGTCTCCCAATATAGGCATTTATCTCCTTAAGAGCTGGGACTGGGCCTTATCTCACCTCTATCAAGAGATGTCCCCTTTCTAAATCGTACTGCTATAAGCACCACCTGAGAGGTCAGAGGGCATGGAGATCTGCACTGGGACCTCAGCGACCCCAGCGGAGCCTGTGTCTGCTGTGGTGGCTGCTGCCTCCCTCTTGGTTTTGGTGCCTCTGGGCATCCTCCTCTGTCACATACTGCAGCCCCATTTTCCTCTCTGCCACCATCTGGGGAGACACTTGACCCTTCCAAATGACAGTTGCTCTATCTCCCTCCAGTGGGAGAAGCCCAGGGCTGCTACTCACTTTTAATGTCTTCATGAAGCCTCTCCCAGATCGGACTTGAAACAATAAAATTGAATGTGCTCTGGCTTCCAGGCCCAGAGACTTCCTCGTTCTCCACAGTCAGGGGCAGCTGCGACATGATGTCAGATAGGATCTCCATCACCAGCGCATCGTTGCTATACGTGGGCCTGTAAAGGAATTGGGGAGGGTGAGGCACAGACCCAATTCTCAGGCTCCGAGGAAGGTGGGCAGCTTCTCGGAGCCCACAGCTGTGATACGGAAGGCTTCAGGACACTGAAGTTCACTCTCCTGTCCAGAGGAGAAAACGGTTCCATAACTTCCATGTTTATAAGGAAAGGTGTTGTAAAAGCCTTCTTAGGGTTTGTCTCTAAAACACTATTTACTAGATACCTCTGCAGACAGGCGTATCCCCAGACAGAAGACAGAGGTGGCCAGCCTAGCAGCTCAGTTTGTCACATCCCTCTGTCCTTACCCCACGGCTTCTGGCTGTGCACTCTGTGTGTGACGTGAGACTGTACATAGCTGGGTGTGACTGGTGCCACATGGCTGGAGGGACGTTTTGGAGTCCTTCCAAAGATGAGGAGCCAGGGTTGGGGAGCTGACAGGGCAGAAAATGGGCGAGCTGGCACAGTTACACTTTGAGCTCCCTTTGCGCACCAGGATGAGCCATTATTTTTTTTTTAACTTAACATCCAAGTTTCTTTTTATTTAGCCAAATGAATGTCATCTTTCCAAGCTACCATGATGCTACGAGTGTGACGTTTTAGATCAGTAGCAATGCTTCTGGGCCATCTTACACATCTGTCACCCAAGGACAGGATTTTCTGTTTGGTCATCGTGTTTTGCTTTTGGCCTTTGCTTCAATCTCTCAGTAGCCATTTAAGGTGTCTTCAAGTAATTTCAAAAGTCAAAAAGCCTCGATTATATTGAATATGATAGGTCTCCCAATGGCATCTCACAGACAAATGAATTTCCGTGTTTGACTAATATGACTGGAGGAATCATGGCCTCTAAATGACTGAGGAGATACTATAAAACATGTTTAAGATGCCTGTTAAATGCATTCTGGATGTATAGATATTTCTTTTAAACTGAACATTCTTTCAAAGAAAGACTCCTTCATATTGAGGAAATGAACTAAACTCAGAAGGCCCATGGAGTAAAGTAAGTCACAAGTCTCAGGAAGTTCCTGAAACTTAGAAGATTCACAAGGCTCCCTGCAAAGTTATATCAGAATTAACAGTCACTGGGCAGGAAAGACTGATGATCAGGGCAGCCTGCAAGCTTTGGGGAGTTGCCACTTGTATTAGTGGTGACAGAGATGTCTGGCTCATCTGTGCTCCTGTAAGTGGCCCATAACCCATACTCCTGAAAATAACTTCAGCAAACCCACTGGTTCATTAAGCTAGAGTTGGGAGGAATTGTTTCTGTTATCTGAGGTGAATAGACATTTGTTTACATCTCTCCAGCAAAAGTGACACAATTCCATTATAATCATACCATCTTTCCCTGATGTATTGCAGAATGCTAATAGTATAAAGGGTGTGATCAGGGTCTATAGGATATTCTACCTGCTGCTCTCTGGGAACATGCTTCCTCCTAGACATCTGCCTTTCTCTATATGTGCAATTTACCCCCATGAAGCAGGAAGTACATACTTACTTCTAGTGAAGTGGTACTTGAACTCTGTCTATTTTGTGTTAGTAAAGAACACTGGACGATGGTGGATCAAATAGCAAAACCCATGTGTCAAAGCCAGAGAGCATTCTGGCTGTTATCTGAATGAGTTGGGATCCAAAGAAATAAGATGGCTATAAAGAACACAGAATTCCAATGGGTTTGGAATTACATGGGGAAAAAATGCACACATTTTAACAGCCAAAGAAATGTAAACTCAATCTATAGGTATTAGAGAATTATGTAGTTGGTATCTAGGGATGTGGATAATGTGGCCACCTGAGGAGCAGTTATCCTGACAGCTGCAGTGTTCTGAGTTTGCTACTCATGTTCCCAACAAGAAGTAATCCCAGCAAGGAGAAAAATTATAGAAAAGACAGTCTTCTGCTAAGGAATGTTGTTATCTAGAATATGGTGCATGTGTGTGTCTTGTGTGGGTTGTTTGTGTGTATGTGTGTGCATATGTATGTGTGGTGTTTGTCTTGTGTGTGTGGCTCAAGTATGTATGTGTGTGTGTGTGTGTGTGTGTGTGTGTGTGTGTGGTGTGATACTCATATTTGCATATGTGTGCAGGTGCCCTTGCCTGTGTAGGCTTATGTGGAGGCCAGAGGTTGATGTTGGGATGCCTTTTATTTCAACTGTCTCTCAATCTTATTTATTAATTTATCTGTTGAAAGAAGGCCTCTCACTGAGCCTGGATCTCACTGTCTTGGCAAAGCTGACTGGCCAGCGGGCCCCAGGATCCACTGGTCTCCACCGTCTAGCACCTGGTTACAGGTGTGTGCCTGGCTCTGAGGTGGGTTCAGGGGATCTGAACATAGGGCCCTTATGCTTTCCCGGCAAACCTTGGTACACCGAGCCAACCTCCCAGCCCATAAGCACTTGTGATATTCAAGAGAACTGGGCATTGTAAACTTGAGAGGTGAAGCTTATGCCTCCATTTAAAAAAGAGATGACTGAGAAAATAGAAATCTAAACTTGTATGAATAAGAGAATGAAAGCATTGGAGACTTGCTATATATGTCTGAGTAAAGATTTATTAAAAAAAAAAAAGACTGACAGATGTGAGAAGGCCTGGCAGACAGACAACAGAAGATACCAACTTTATAACAAAAGTTCATCTGTTTGAAAGTGTTTGATCAGGTCTACAAGGGGAGGCAACCTTACTGAAAGGCCTTGACAAGGTGTTTGTGAAGATATTCTAATCCTTGATGTTAAAACACTAAAACAGCCGGGCGTGGTGGCGCACGCCTTTAATCCCAGCACTCGGGAGGCAGAGGCAGGCGGATTTCTGAGTTCGAGGCCAGCCTGGTCTACAAAGTGAGTTCCAGGACAGCCAGGGCTATACAGAGAAACCCTGTCTCGAAAAAGCAAAAAAAAAAGAAAAAAAAAAAGAAAAAAAAAAACCCACTAAAACAAGGCAGAGGTCACCGGGCTCTTGGGGAGTCCTCTTGGGGAGTCCCTGAGACACTGAGTGTCCCTGTCTAGACTTAGAGATGAGGAGGGGCACTTGCTGCCTTTCCCATCCCAAACTGACATGGCAGAGCTAGTATTTTGACAGAGGCCTGTGAGGCTGACAGGGAGGAGAAAATGAGCCCAGTGTGGTCCAGCTCCTCAGCAAGGATGCTTGGGCTCTTGGGCAATGTCTGCAAACTGAGAGTGGAGTGACCTTTAAAGGCAGTCAAAGCCTTGAGGGCGCTAGTTACGTTGCTCTGGTGTGGACACACTTGGTTTCATTTTATAGTCTTAAGGGGAGGAGGTCCAAATTTGGGGCACATGTGTCATACCATTTGGACCTTAAAACAGCCTGGGGGGGGCACATAGGTGTTTCCACCCGCTCTCAGACAAGGCCACTGAAGCAGCATGATGCTGACCACAGAGTGAACAGAGCTGTCACTTACGTGAGTGGGCCTCTGACAACTGGCAATTTTCTCTTGCTCTGTCACTGCGGCAGCTGTCTATTCCTCCTGAGGGGCACATGTGCATGTTTCACATTTAAACAAATTAATTTAAAGCCAGGTGGGGTGGTGCACACCCTCAGTCCTAGCAGAGGGTGGGCAGAGGCAGGCCTGGCTCTGTGAGTTTGAGTTCGAGGATGGCTTGGTCTACAAAGCAAGTTCCAGGACAGCTAGGGCTGTTACACAGAGAAACCCTGTCTTGAAAAACTTAAAACAAAACAGAAAAGCCAAATCCACGTAAAAGACACTCACCAGGTACAATTCAGTCACCTATCCAACAGATAGTTATTAAAGGCCACATGCTTGGAAAGTGTGTTGTGTGTGCACACGCACACACATGAGTGCAGGTGTGTGCACGCACATGTGTATCATGAACTTGCTTCTGTGATGTGGAGAGTTTAGGTTTTTCTACTGTGCAAGTTATACTTTTCTTTCCGGATTATACCTGTTAGTCCCCACCCAATAATAGGCCCGGTGTCCTCTTACTTGATCACGAGGTAGTCTGGGGCATCTTTTGGTTGCATACTGATGAGATATTCAATGTGTTTCTGGGCCTTGATCTCACTGCAGATGTATGTGGCCTCGGGGTGGATTCCTAATATTTCGGGAGAGTCGTCATCTGGAAAGGACTGGATAATGTTGATGCAGTCCTTTAAGCTTGCAGAGCGGGGCACTGGCTGGTACATCTGAAAGTTTAATTGCTCTGTTAGTTTTGCATGAGTGAGGCATCTCCTCTAGGTAACACACAGAGACAGCATCTCCCCATGGACCACTTACGCACAAGGCTCTTCTTAGTTCTATATGGTACAGACACTCGGCACTTGGGACTACATGATTGCAAACTGTAGGACACACACATGTAACTTTCTGCTTGGGAAAGAGTGGACACTTAAAGGCTAGGAGACTCTCAGCACCAGTTGCCTTGATGACATATACACCAGGTAATGGAAGTAAGAGGCCAACAGTACAACCTGTAGAGCCACGTGAGGGAGGCCAAGGCTTCATGTATCAGAAGTGCAGCGACTAGTCTGGAGCCACTGGGAGAGGAGGAGACTATAGATAGATAGAGAGGAAGTTAGAGGATTGTGGTGTGCCACTGAAGGAGATTCTGGGATGCTGACCTCGTCCAACTTTGTTTATTGGCTTCCATCAGTAAGCAGCCTCCCCTGTCGCATGTTCCTGCTGTGAGGTCCTGTGCTGAAACAGGCCCCAAAGCAGCGGGGTTTACTATGGACTGAAACCTCTGTAAATACAAGCCCAAAACACACCTTTCCTTCCCCAAATTGTTTGTCTTAAATGTTGGACAAATGTTTGTCAAAAATGTTGGACATCTGTCTAATACAAATATTAATAACGAGTGACCAGTGACCAGGAGGAGAATGCATTGTTCTGAACAGTCAGTGAGGAATCTGGTGTTAGTGGCTTTCACTGATGACCTCGTGAGGACCACAGGACATGCCAGAGAACAAAGCTACTGGTAAAGACATTATCAGTGAAATAAACTAAGATTATTACAGTGAGTAGGAGGGACTAGTGAGTTGCAAAGGCCATAAAAATGTCAGAGTTTTAAAGTAATTAATTGGAATAAAAGATTTCAGAATATATATTTTTGTTTATGTGGTATGTTGCAATAAAATACAACCTATAACATATAACACACACACACACACACACACACACACACACACACATGTATGTATGTATGTCACTGAATCTCCTGTTCATTTACACTCATTCAGTATGACAGTCTGCATATAGAAGACAAACACGCTACATTTACCAAGCAATTTTAAAGGATTTTCAAGGGTAATTTTAGCTTAAGAACTGACTTGAGAATCTAAACTCAATTTAAACATTTAAAAGCAAACAGAAGGGGGCTGGTGAGATGGCTCAGCGGGTAAGAGCACCTGACTGCTCTTCCGAAGGTGATGAGTTCAAATCCCAGCAACCACATGCTGGCTCCCAACCACCTGTAATGAGATCTGACGCCCTCCTCTGGTGCGTCTGAAGTCAGCTACAGCGTACTTATGAAGAATAATAATAAAAAACGAATCCTTGGACTCAGAGAGACCGACCGGAGCAAGCAGAGCCGGCCGGAGCAAGTGGGGGTCGAGCGGAGCCAGTGGGGTTGACCGGAATAAGGGGAAAAAAAAAGCAAACAGAAGCTTTGAGTACCCGATAAGAAATATGCACATTGGCTGGCATGCACCAGGTAGTCCATAAATGCTGCTGTTAATACATTTTATTTTATTTTATTTTATTTTTTGGTGCCTTACAAATGAGTCTCTCTCAACTGTCACTTTGTTCATCTCTCTGTATTCTCAAGACTCTGGACAGATGATCTGGGTTTGACTTTTCCTGATGACACTAGGGCTCAGGTCTTTCCCATCTCCTGATGTCCACTTACCTCTCCAGCCCCACCCCAAGGGTCAGAGGTCACAGATTATTTCCCTTGTAGCAAACATTTGATGGAACATAACTGCTGGTTTCTAGCCTGGATCTCTCTGTCCACAAGGTAGAGGCCACATGAAGGACAAGCTAAGGGGGTGCAGAAAGGGAACAGAGAGGAGATCTGGAGCTTTCTACCGCAGGTGCTTGTGGTCAAGACAGGTTTCTCATGTGCCAGCCTTCCGCATACTAGTGGTGTGTGCTTTCCACCCTGAGACCCTCAGCTTCCCTGCCTGCAAGCTGGGCAAGCAGAAGCTTTGACAGCCAGTGAGAAACACATGCACGTCGTCTGCCGTGGACTCAGTGGTCTGTCTGTGTGATGCTTGCTTCTGCTTCTGTGTGCTTTATGTACAGCACTTGAGGTCCTCAGAGGGTATGCAACATCTCTTTACCATTCCTTTCCTTTATTGCCTGGTATATTCTGGCACTTAATAGAATAGTGGGAAGCTGGTTTTGTAATACCATTCTGAAAGTTAATGAAAGCCACTAATCATCAAAATTGGAAATAATTAAGAAGAGATACTCATTTATTACCTCATTGCTAGAGAAACTGTAGTCATCCTTCAGCATTTCAGGATTGCAGAATTTGTAGAAAAGAGTCTTCAGGCATCGCATGTCCCATTCATCAACCACCCGGCCACCAAAGGTCACTTCTGAGATCAGGTAGTCCACCACCTTCCACGGAACTTCTGACTGACCAGAGAGGACATTTCCCAGTACCTTTAAGGACACCTGTGGAAAGCCCCCAACCCCCATGCTTCGTTATTTCTGCATGTGTTTTTTAGCTTGATACCAACAACTCTCACATGGTCAGTTTCTCTCTCCTCTAGTCTCAATTACTTAGGAGACTGAGGCAGGAGATTTACAAGTTCAAGACCAATTCAGGCAACATAGTAAGACTCTGACTCAATAGAAGAGGACTGGGGGAGCCAAAGAGATGGCTCAGTGATGAGGTGCACTGGATGCTTTTCCAGAGGACCTGGGTTCCATTTTCAGCACCTGCATGGTGGCTTATACTCTAGTTCTGTTACTCTAGTTCAGGGGGTTCTAATCCACAGGCACAGACATGGGCAATGCAACCTATTCATAAAATTATAATAATAAAAATTGTTCTGGGGCTATAGCTTAGTGGTAGAATTCCTGCCTAGTATGTGTGAGGCTCTAGGGTCTAGGAAACCAGTCCTGGAAGGAAAACTAACCAACCAAATCAACCAACCAACCAACCAACCAGTCCAACTCAACCAACCAACCAACCAACCAATCCAACAACCAAACCAACCAACCCAACCCAACCAACCAAACTGACCAACCAAACCAACCAACCAAACCAAACTGACCAACCAAACCAACCAACCAAACCAAACTGACCAACCAACTCAACCCACCCAACCAACCCAACCAACCCAACCAACCAACCAAACCAACCAACCATGACCAGAGAGGAATAAAGTATCAGGGTGTGTGTTTTTCTCCACCAGTGCTGCTGTGGAGCAATATCCTCTGTAATTATGGCTGTTGCTTTAACAGATGCAAAGGGCAGTGGATGTCGAGGCACAGAAGGATACAGAGGGAAATGCCTATTCTCCTCCTCCTCCCTAATGACCTTAATGTGATCTTGCATACATAAGTGGGATCCCAGGCTCTTCCCCCTCCTCCCTACCTGCTCCTCCCACTGCCCTCAGCTCTCTTGGCCTCTCTGTCTCTTTCTGGCTTCCTGACTTTCCGACTCTCACAGGCACTGAGGGTACACACACTGACCCTTAGCTGCTTTTGTTCAGAGGCCACTGCTGTTCATGCTTCCGCCGTGAGTGTCCTGGTGCTCTCAGCCCTGAAACCCATGGAGATGTGACTCCACTGTGGGATTTCTGTGGATTTCACATCCGTACATTCAACTAAGCCCCTGATGAAAACGACGGTGTCTGTAGTGAGTGCGTGCAGCCATTTTCTAGATCACTGCTCTAAACAAGATAGCATGGTGGTTAACACAGCACCTGGGCTGTATCTGGATGTCCATGATTTAAAGTATACAGGATGCTGCCTATAGACTGGATGCAAATGCTATACAACTTCATAGTGTGAGATGTGAACATCATCAGATGTCACCATCTCAGAGAATCTTGTGACCAGGCCTCTAAGGAAATCCAAGGCAGAAAACTTGCAGTTTTCCATAGTGTTTGCATTTTGACTGGGCTTGGACAGGAACACACTGTGCTCACATTTCCTGGCAGAGCTCCAGAGTACAGCTGTTGTTTATATCCTTGGCCAATCTCAGAAACAATGGGTTTACTATGTGTATGTAGCTTCTTGTGTAGGAAGAAGTGCCTAATGGACACAAAGAGAGGACATGGAAGAATGGAAGACCTGCTTCTCCAGGTGGGATTCACCGATATTTGTAGAATCAAGACTTTTCCTAGAAAATTAAAAATCAATTGTTCTGACTTAGAAATGGATGGGTAGTTAAGGGTGCAGCCGTCCACACTAGAAGCAAAAATGCAAGAAGATTAACTGAGGGATTTTCTTAAAGTCAGGGTTACTCTGTGTAGCCCTAGTTGTCCTGTACCTCAATCTGACCAGACTAAGCCCAAAACTGAAAGATCTGCCTGCCTCTGTCTCATGCACACTACTGCCCAGCAACTTAGAAAAAGTTTAAGGAGACATTATTGTCTACTTCTTTTTATTAGTGATAGGGAGAACATCCTGCCAATATAAGGTGCTATTAAAAAGTACCTGCTAATACAAGGTACTATCAGCACAATATAAGGTACTATTAAAAAGATAATAATTTTAAAAAGCCCAGCCACTGGGTGGTGGTGGCACTTCATCTTTAATCCCAGCACTGAGGAGGCAGAAGGGGGCAGATCTCTGTGAGTTCAAGGCCAGCCTGGTCTACAGAGCAAGTTCCAGGACAGCCTAGGATATGCAGAGAGACCATGTCTTGAAAAACCAAAAAAGTCAGGCCAGTAGGGCTCAGTGTTGTGCCTCTTGCTTTGAATAAGAACATTGAGAGATGTTTTAATAGCGATTTTCAAGTCAGGAACTAATCAAAAGGTTTCACTTACACTCATTAAGTTGAAACTTTCTTTTGAAAATTTGTATTTTATGTGTATGGGTGTTTTGTGGGCATCAGATCCCCTGGAACTGTAGTTACATGTGGTTGTGAGCTATCAAGTGACTGCTGGGAACTGAACTTAAGTCTTTCATCTGGAAGAGCAGGCAGTGTTCTTCACTATTGAGCCATCTCTCGGGGCCACTGAGTTGCATCTTATAATGATAACACCCTGTGGTGTTTGTAATGAGGTTTGCCCCCTCCCACAGTGCTTTATTTCACTCACGCAACTGGGACCCTGGGTTATTTGACTTGTCCAGAGATGGGATCCTTGTATAGCCTCAGTGGAGAGTCTGCGACAGCATTCTGTAAAGCTGGCTGTAGAGCCTCTGGAGAGGCTGTCCTCCTGTTAGAGTCACACAATCAATGCCTTTTCTTCTCACCAGGCAACGCCTAGCACCGTGGAGATGCAGGCCACCTCAGCTCAGCTTCCAGCTCTCTGTATGTGCTACTGCATGCCTTCCAGAGTCCACACTCACCTCCAGAGCCCACACTCACCTCCAGAACCCACACTCACCTCCAGAGCCCACACTCACCTCCAGGTCCGAGGAACTAAATCTGTAGGGGATGTTCCAGCCCAGGGTCCCGTATGCTTTCCTCTCAATGAGCACAGCGCTGAAAAGACAGAGGCTGAAGAGGATTTTTTTCCACCATGGTCCACAATCAGGCTTTTCAAACATCTCTTCTGTCACCTCTCCACTTCCGCCATAGCCAAACATCTGAAGCAGACTGCTTTTCAATCCCTGCGGGGGTTCCACGGCAATCTTTAAAAGAAAATGCCAAGTGACTACACACAGGAATTGGCCTGGAGCTGGAAGGCCCTGGAGAGGGGAATGGGCCCGGAGAAGCCACTCCTCACAGCACCTGGTGACATACATGGCTGACAGCTGTTTCCAACAACCACTGCCAAGTCCAAATCTGGGCTATTCTTCTGCCTCTTGAACACCTCTGTAACAGTATTCAGATTTTGACTCACATTCTAATTCATATTTTATTTTAGACAATGTCTCACTTTGTAGCCCTGGCTAGCATGAAACTTACTATGTAGATGAGGCTGGCCTTGAGCTCACAGGGGTCTGTTGTCATTCATAATTTATAAAGACAGACTACAGCACTGGGTTGCTGTGACTGTGACCACAAGCATAGTGTCTGGGAAGGACAGAACTTCAGAGTTTGTCAGGAGTCATCTAGGAGAGGCTAAGGCTAGCAGGTGACTTTCCTGGAAATGGCTTTTTTTTGCATGGCTTATAATGGGTGGGTGAGTTCTGAGAGGCAAGGTCCCAAGAGACTTATCCCAGGATTGCTTCTTGCTGTGGACACCCCTTTCCCAACCATAGTCTAACGACTCCTAGGTGTCAGCCCACCCTATGGGGCAGATCTCCTGCAGATCAACATAAAGATGACCTTTCATGAATTAATGCTGTTTAGATGAATTAATGACTTTATAGAATTTCTGATTTGATTCAAATAATTTTAGGTAGAAGGTTCTAAGACATGGTTTTAGTTGTTTGGCCAGAAAGATATAATGAAGATAGAATCAAGAAAAGAATGTGCCCACTCCTCATAGAACAGTAGGTAAAGCCTGCATAATCAGGAATACAATGAGCTTTCACAATTACACTAAGAAGAGATTTGTGATCAAGGAAGAACATTCAATATAGGTCAGGTCCAAGGATGAGAGGCCACAGGTGTGCACTATGATAAAGCAAGGCCACGGGAAACTGTTGCTTTGAACTTATAATACACTTATAGAATGCAACACTGTTTTGAACTTAATATCAATATCATTCTGTAACTCCTTTTATGTAACATTTTATCTATGGTGTAGTTTTTACAAGAACCTTTGTCTAAGAAAATATAAAAGGGCCAGAGGAAAATACTAAAGTGTGACATCTAGGGCTCTGCCCCATCCACCCACCAAATGTATTATGCATAGGTCTGCTTGTATATACATACGTGTGTAGGTGTATGTATGTAAGTATGCAAGAACACTTGAGTTGGTGAGACAGGTGGTCAGGCCCAACCAGAACAAGCGTGTGTAAGAATATATGTGTGTCTGTGCATATCGCCTATGTGAAAGGTTTTTCTTCTTTTCTTCACTATTCTTCCTGGTTCACAAAGAGCTAATGATTCCAAGCAATAGACTCCAGGTCAAGAGAAAAAAGGATCTCTAACAATAGATCCTTTGCTTACTTCCCTGATGTTAACCAGCACTTATGAAATCACAGAGAGCTACAGAGCAAGAAACCAGCACTTATTAAAGCAAAACACAGTAAGAAAGAGTTAAGTTTTGCCATCAGCCTCTGGCCCCCAGAACAGTAAGAGCGAGTTAGGAGGCCATAAGATCTTCAGTGTTTGGCCTCTGTCCAAACTCTGTGTTTCACCTCAGCTCTTTCCCCAGCGGAGCAGGCCCCTGGCAGAGTTTGCCAGTGTGCTACATCAGTGGTAGCTAAGCTGTGGTAAGGGACCTCAGCAAGGGGGCATGCACAGGGAGCCAAACCACAGGAAGCAGGTCACTGACTGAGCCAGCAGACATAGCCAGCCATCACTCGTATTAGAAGGGAGAGTGGTGACTCTGTATCACTGAATTATGATTGCCCTGGGGACCCAGGTGCTGGCAGGTTCCTTCACTGGGGTAGAGGAAATGACTGTGAGGGTTTTGTGAGTGCGTGGCTGCTATGGGGTCTTGGTACCTGCACACACACACACACACACACACACACACACACACACTCAAACACACACACACACTCAAACACACACACACACACACACACAAAGCTGAGAACATAATTGATTGAAACATTGGCAAATAGAGTATCTCATGCAATTGTTATGATGTACAGTACATAAATACCTGTGTCTGTGCAGATGTATTATATGGATGAGTGTATGTATGAACCTGCAATTTCTATATTCAGGATCAGACTTATTCCTTATGTGAGGCTCACGTCAGATCCTTTGGGTGCTCCTATGTTTCTCAAGGGTGATGCAGTGTGAGACACACTCATCTGTGTGGGATGGGTCTCTAAGATGTCACTAGAATGTGTAGAGATGACTGGCATGGTAGCCCCTCCTCCCCTCCAGAGTTACAGAAAAAGAGAGACTTTTGCTTTGAAATATAAGTGCATCATTTTGGGTAGAAGGAAGTTCTCTAACCATTGTTTTGTTTTGAGACAGGTTTGGAACTCTATGTAGATGTAGACTAAGCTGGCTTCTAATCTACAGAGATCCACTTCCTGTCTTGTCTCCTGAGTGCTAGGATTTAAAGGCACCACCATGCCCAGCTTTATTGATAGACTCTTAAAGTGGAATTAGAGCAATAGGCCGAATCAAAGTAAGTGTCCCTTGACATAAAGTGTCCTTTTTGTCCTTCTTTGTTATTACTGCCTCTCCACTTCTACTCCTGGCCAAAGGCTACTTGAAGTCACAGTCAGCCAGATCTTAGGAAGTAAATAGGGCATCATAAGCCACAGGCAGAAAGGCTCATATGTCTCTGTCTTCTCCAGGGCAGGACTGTGGGATGTGGCTCTGGGTAAAAGTACACAGCAGAGGTGGTAGAATTAGGAAACAACGTCTCAGGAAGGTGTTTCTAGGAATTAGTCTGGCCAGGCATGGTCTGCATATATTTTACCTGTGTCTTCATCAGTTTCTCTGCTGTTTGAAATTTATCTTTAGGCCAACTGGGCCCTTAACAAGATTGACCAAGTCTTCATCATGGGATATCAGAAGTCAGACATGATCCACAATTAAGGTTAATTTAGCAGATAATCTGTTTGCTTTCAGTTAGAATTTTCCAGAGAGTTAACAAACCATAAAATGGCCAAGAGGTATAGAGATAAGAAAATGACATATAGGTGTAATAACACAGACCGATACTCAGGGAGCTAAGATGGGGATCACTAACTCTCAGGAGTTCAAGGCCAGCCTGGGCAACACAGCAAGAGAGAAAGGAAAAAGCTAAATAGACATTTGCATCGTGGTTTACAACTGGAAGCAGAGCATCCTCGCTGAGAAGCAAGTTTTTCCGTCCTGAGGGCGCTCATCCCCACCTAGCTAGAGCCAACAACAAAAGCAGTATGAGTCCTTGTGTCTCACAGTAATGGGTGCCAGGGCTCCACTGTCAAGCAGGGCATACCCATCAACATGGAAATCCTGCCAGCTTGTTCTTACCTTCACGCCTTTCTGAAGAATAGTAATTGGGAAAAAACCACTTGCTTTTGAGCTTAGCCAAAGCCTAAAGTCGGGATCTAGCACCATATCTGGACTACTAAACCTACAAAATACAAAAATATAATTATTTTTTTAAAATGTGCAGTATCATCTTAGAGACAGAGCATTTTAAAGTTTCTGTGACCTTACTTTAATGCCAAAGATATGTCTCATTATAAGACCTTTGATGATGTACAAAGAATTGTATAAGATTCATCAATTTCTATCTTTTCTTCCTTTAAGAAAAAAATCATAAGCTCATTACAGTAACTTAGGAAGCCTTATAGAACACGACCCAAAGTGAAAGCTAGGTGTGGCAGCACATGCTTGCACTTGGGAGGGAAGCTGGAGACACGAGTTCAAGGTAACTCTTGTTTACATAGCCAGCTCAAAAAGCCAGAATGGGGAGGAGGACGGTTCCATTAGCCAAGCCCAGGGCAACTGAACAGCAGAGTAAAAGACAGTAAGACCTGGCTAGCTGATCAATGGGATACGATGAGACAACACATACACTGATAGGAATATATACACTCATCAGTAGACAGAGGAGAAATACTTTTTGTTTGGTAGCCAGTCATTACCGTGGTTCTTTTTCTGTGTGATATGCTGGGGATGAAAGCACATACTAAAGGAGAGTGGTTAGAAAGGTATTATTTGGCAAATTAGGTAGGAATGATTCAGCCACAAATTATTAAGTGATGCTGAAACTATTGGGGATTGTTTAATAGATAAAAAAAGGTCTGAGAGTTTCAATGAGTGGCAGAGACTGTAGCCACGTGATCAAGTTACCATCAGCAGGAGTAATGGAGAGCGGCATTGTAAACCACAGTGCAAAGATCTAGCACATCGGCCACATTCCTGCAAGGCCAGCAAGCCTGACAACCTGAATTTGGTCCCCAGCACCCACATGCTGGAAGCAGAGAATTTAAAACGTTGTCTTCTGTATGCCACATGTGTGTTGTGGCATGCTTATGCACACACACACACACACACACACACACACACACACACACACTTTATAGAATAAGCCAAATTAATAAAAACAAACCCACCATTGAAATATAAAAGGAAACAGAAAAAGTGAGAATACCCCTGAATGATCTATAATTATCCACTCAATGCTTTCTTTGTCCTTTACTGACTCTCTTCTTACTCTTAAATAAAAATATCACAATGTACCCATTATTTCTAGCTTGGTATTTTTCCTTCTTAGCAACATACAATTTACCTACTTTGTAAATTTAGGAGAAGCCATTTAAAATTTTTATTTTTTTGATCCTTTTTTACAATATATTTTGACCACATTCTTTCCTCTTTTCCAACTCTTCCTAGATTCTCCCCATTTCCCCAGCCCATGTTCTTTCTCTCCCTCTCAAAACCAAACCAAACCAACCAAACATAAAAATGGGAAAAGAAAACCAAACCAAATCCAGCATGGTTGGCTAGCCACGCACTCCAGAGAATGTTCTTCTCGCTATTGGTCCATCTCTGCCGCTTATGGCTATGGTGTTCTGAACCCCTTCTGGCCATGTCGAGTCTCCAGTGCCTATCATGTAAGTGGCAAAGAGAACGTGCCTGCAAGTATTTTTAAATGAATAAAACATGCCATGGCACAAATAACTGTTTTCTCCCAAAGTCTGCATCTAGGAATGTCATATAACTAAGCAATCTGCTTTGATTCTTGGGTGACTTAAGTGTGATTAACACACACACACACACACACACACACACACACACACACACACACACACCCGCGCGCCCCCAGAGTGTTTAAGCTGCTAAAGGAGTGACTGTTTGAGACTAGCACAAAGAGTCTTGGGAGAGACTTCAGAACTCATAGTTAGGTAGTTACAATTGAACTGAAATCTCCCTTTACATACTCAAAGTCTAAGAACGACAAGGCAGGACTTAACGCCCTTGAAACTTCGCTACTGGCCACACAGAGGAGGCGGACAGTAAAAGACAGAGAAAAAAGCTGTAGAAAGTAACCAGCTAAAAAATTTCTAGTTTCACACATTGCTGATTCTTCCCTCATGGTTCTAGCAGTCAAGTTTCAAAATATTGCAGGCAAGAAGGTTGAGCCTGTGGAAATCAAGCCAGCTAGTGCCATGGGGATACAGCTTCTGGGTGACTGCAGCCGAGGAACGTGGGAGCTGCTTACAGACAGGCCATTCAGGAAATACTGCTGAGAGCCAGATGTGAGGTCCTGTGCTTTGCTCCTTGCAGTCATGTAAAATATTAAAAGCCATGCCATCGATCTGTACATGGGCAAACGCTAAAGAAGATGGAAAATCCAATCTGAGCAGGCATTTAAGAGGAAGACAAGCAGAGCCAGTGCGCTCTCTCTCGGCAGTTTCTCATGGTGGCTGTGTGTTCTCTAGTGGCTCAGTACACGGCCTCAGCATCGCTCCGCACGCACGCATTGCTCTTTGCAGTGACTTCACAGTGTGGATGGTCACTCTGCTCCCAGACGGAGAGACATGGAACTTACGAGTCTATGATGGCAGTGAGCCTCGGCATGAAGGATGCCGCGAGGTGGCAGTTCTGCAGGAAGACCCACTGGTGCTTTTTTCCCACTGCTTTAAAAATGATTTCCTCGGCTTTGCTTTCTTGGTCTGGGCCCAGGGAAATCACGGTCACCTGTGGGGTCGTTCCTTTGAACTCTTCTGCAAATCTCAGGAGAAGATTGTTGAGGTCAATCCCTGCACGACAATATTGAGAGCTACATGAAGCTCACTTAATTCCTTCCATAAATGCAATCCTGCACTTGCTGTGGGCTGGTGGGAGGAGGTGGTGCTTGCTGGCCTGTGATGCAAATTTCCCAAGGTCTGGGAATGGTAGCAGCTCAGGAGCGGAGGGACTAGTGACCTGTATGTGCTTGTCCCTTGGCCCTCTGGTGATGCATACCACGAATGCTCACAGTGCCTGCTTAACGCAGCTACATCATGCTTTTAAAAAGAGCTGTTCTTGAAACTAGATATGAGTGTGCACATTGTATGAACAGGTTTGGGCAGCAAAAGTGTCTTAGGAAAACTGTGTCATAAAAGCTCAGCTAGCTTATAAAGAGAGGAGGTGGGGGGGGGGAGAGGATGGCTAGCGGGCAGCTGCCATCATGGGGGAAGTTCCCAATGAGCAGATTGGCAGCCTGTTACAGCCTGGTGCACCACGGACAGGTGAGGAGGCCTCTGGGGTGAGGGGAAACTCCAGAGTGCCTTGATTTGCTGTGTGTGAAGACCTTAAGAAAACTGAAGGAAGGCTCTCCGAAGCCCTGCAGAGCAGAGGCAAGCAACCAAGGTGGGGAGTTAGGGAGACACACAACCTATGTCCCATAGTCCCCCCCCCCCCCGGCATCTTTTAAAATAGGAATCAGAAAACCAGTTCATTGTGAGCCAAAGACAAGTGACCGTGGCTCCACGGGAACAGATCGATGCGACCCTAATAAACACACTGTACTACAGAATTAGAGTTAAATATCACTGTGAATGGGAGAAGTTCAAATATTTAAGGGATCCTAGCTTTCAGGAGAATACCATGTGCTTGAAGATATTTTCTATAAGAGAATTCATTAGCTCTAGTTCATTTTGTAATCTTGATTCTTTTATATTTTTAGAAGGACTTATCCTTAATGTAGTTTCAAGTTTAAATCCCTTTTCAGATATGTTAGAAAGACATGAAGCTTTGAACATAGAACTGGGCACCAAGTTTACTCCTCCACATCCCCCTTTTGGGGGGGGAAGGGGTACTGTTTTTCCAGGTAGGGTCAAGTAGCATCGGCTAGCCTAAAACACCTCAAAGCTGAGGATGACTTTGAACTTAGGATCTTTTTGTCTCCCACTTCATGAGTGCTGGGATTATCGGAGGGACCAGCAGCCTTCAGTTTATGAGATGCCAGGACTGTGAGGTAGCGTCCCGTCCCTCCCCAGCTTACCATAGGAATGGGTGAGGATCAGTGGGGTTTGAGCAGTAGACTCGTTAAACGACTCTTTCAGATTAACTGTAGTATCAGGGATATATTCACTTCCCATTTTTTCAGTTATAAATTTTTTAATTGAATTTTCTAAACGGTCTGGCCGAAGAATCTTAATCTGAAAAAGAAAAGGGAAGCCAAACTCAGTGAAAGAGCTTGCTTTAGCTGCACAGGTCAACATTGTGCCCTCTTGCCCTGAAAAAGGATTTTTTTCCCCTAGGTTTTTCCTGTTCTGCTCTTCTTGTCTAGAGCAAGAAGAACCCATATTGTTTGGAGTTGGAAGACTCAAGATAACCCAACTGGAAGACATATAATCCTTCCATTCATAAGACAAAAGCCAGTGTCCCAATCTGTAAGTTTAAGTGGGACAGAATACAGGTCTGAAGAGAGCTGCGGACATGTGAGCCATGTTGGGCAAACACACAGTACACAGACTGCCTCATACACAAACCACTTATGTAACACATTTTTACAGAATGATCACAAAATATGTTCTGAGCAAGTTCAGTGTCTCTGCAAGAGAGGCAAATCTAAATCTGCAACTGAGAGTGGACTAGGCAGAACTATGGGAAGTGGACGAGGCAGAACCATGGGAAGTGGCTATTTTCCAAAGCGGGGGCAGGGGTAATTGTCAAGTATTGGGAACTTTGTGTTTAATGTAGTACATATACTTTTAAAGCAAGCTGGAAGCACATAAGGAATCCAGGTTCTCACAGCAGACTCCCACAGAGTGAATGAGACAGTGTTCTCATCAGTCGGTGCCTTTAGTCTTTGCTGCTCTGTTCCTGTGAAAAGATTCCATGCCCAAGGCAACTCTTATAAAAATAAATTCTTAAATTGAGGGCTTGGTTACATTTTCAGAGGCTTAATCCATTATGTCAGAAAGCATGGTGGCAGGCAAGCATGGTGTTGGAGAAGTACCTGAGAGCTACACCCTGATCAATAAGCATGCAATACCTGATCAATAAGTGCACACACACACACACACACACACACACACACACACACACACAGAGGGGGTTCGGCGAAGGAGCACTGGCATGAAACCTCAAAGGTAACCTCCAGTGATACATTTCTTCCAACTAGGCCACCACCACTCCAATAGGGCCACACCTCCTAGTCCTTCTCAAGCAGTGCCACTCCCTGATGACACAGCATTTAGATGGATGTGTGTACCGGAGGCTTTCTTATTCAAACCACCACCAAACGATCAGGTTGGTCTGACAGCTCCTTGCAGAGAACCCAGGCTCTGAAGTGAGATCCTGATCCATTGCCAACATCAAGCTGCTAAGTAAGCCTCTTCAGTCTTTAAGTGACCTTTTAGGCATTTGGGTGAGTTTTAAACTCAAAGACTTTGTTTTCGAGGGGTGGTAGGGAGAGGAAGACTGAAGAAAGAGCATTATGGTGAATTAGTTTTCATTCTCCCTTTTCCTAAATTAATTTTCACAAGTAGCCACAGATACCTGTGGGAATGTTCCGGATGATCCTATCTGTTCCTCATCATCTTTCCCTTTTGTGATGGCTATTCTTGGTTGTCAACTTGACTACAATTGGAATTAACTAAATCCCCAAAGTAAGACACATCTGGGGGCGGGGTTGTTTAGTTTGAAGTGGGAAGACCCACTCCTAATCTGGATCTTTGATATGGGAAGACCCACGTCTAATGTGGGCCACACCTTCTGCTGGCAGCCTAGATAAAAAACATGGAAGAAGAAAGCCCTCTCTCTCCCTCTTCCCCTCCCCCTCCCCTTCTCTTCTTTTCCCTCTCTCCCTTTCCCTCTGTTTCTCTCCCTCCCCTCCCCTTTCTCTCCTTCTCTTCCTCTCCCTCTTTGTCTCTCTCCCTTCCTCCCCTCTCCCCCCCTCCTCCCTCTTAAGTGCTACGTTGGTGAATGTGATTTAGCTGTGAGTCAACTCTATGCTTCTGGACATTAAATCCAGGCATCAGACACATTACCAGTCATAACCAGATTGGACAGTTGCTGCCTTCTCCCTAAAGGACTAGTTCTGCTCTTGTAATTAATTACAGCTCGGAGGAAGAGGGCAGAGACTAAGTGTCTGTGCGTTTGGTGGAGTTTGGTGGAGAAGTAGGTCTCAAAAGGACAGGGAGAGAGTGGTGGCAGTGGTGGCAACCCAGCCCGTCCCTCAGGGCTTCATCTTGTCTATAGAGAATGAATGGTCACCACACGACAGAACATCAGGGTGGAATGCCAGGGCCCTCCCCCAAGAAGGCTCAATAAGCCTTAGATTTTAGAAGTCAAGTATATTTTGTTTATAAAATTAATTTTGAGGGGTTCAAACTACTAATAAATTTACTTATTTTAATCTTTTGATTTAACATATCTTACCAAGATAAGCCTTTGAAATTGAGTGAGCTTTTCCCAAGGAAAAGTTATAGGGTCAAATAGTTCATCGTTTTCATCCACAAGTTCAGCTAGATGCCATCAAGAGAAAGAGAATGAAGTTAGCAGCAGGACATTGTGCCTCTAAATTATGATACAAGCTTGCATTATAAAGTCATGGAAGGAAACATGGCAGACTAGATAAGTGACTGATAGTCCTAGGACCTGGGGCATCACTTATCATCCTTCATCAGGAAGTACAAGTGGATCTAGATGCTGTGGGTGGATAGGGATGTTATAGGAAGGATGATGCTGGGGATGTAACCATTGTGTACC
The DNA here is from genome assembly GCA_902729485.2 of Mus minutoides. Taxonomy (NCBI): domain Eukaryota; kingdom Metazoa; phylum Chordata; class Mammalia; order Rodentia; family Muridae; genus Mus; species Mus minutoides. Next base: position 82,593 of record LR753840.1, read on the forward strand.
AAAGCTGCAGGAGGACCTGGAACAAAGGCCTCAGTCAGGCCTCAGCACCTTTTCTGTCAAGTGTCAGCGTATACATAAGAGATTTATCCTCACAATGCCTAAAACACTGGGAAATGAAAACCCACAAATGCTCAAACAAGACTGGAAGCTTAAATGTTACATTTCCAGAGGTTGATTACATGGTCTCTCCTTACCTCATGCGCAGGAGGTCCTCCAGACCTTGTTTCCAGCCACAGCTGCTGTTCCTACGCATTCTGGTTCCCTGGCATTTCCCCAACATCTAACTTTATGTACAACTTGGATATGACATAAAAACATTTTTTGAATGTCCTAATATTCTGATTTAAAAAAAAAGTCACTTGGTATGTGTAAGTTCAATCATGACTGGGTAAACTTGGAGTTCTTTGCAAAATAAAAAGGTTGGTGTGTGTGTGGGGGGTTATCACAGGGAAAGGGGACGAGAAAAACAGAGAGCAGAGTTCAAAGCAGAAAGAAGAGTAGGGGCTATGATGAAATGGCAGCCCTTAAAGACCCACGTCCTGTGCAGCTCTTCCCCGGCTTATTGCGTTTTTTCATGGGTATCTTTTTCTTTCTTTTCATGTCCTGGGAACTGAACCCAGGTACCTTGCTATGCTGGGCAAATGCTCTCCCCTACTGGGCTGTGTGTTCTAAAAGCTACACAGGAGCACAAATAAGGCCTCTGTGCAGGCTCCCTCGATGCAAGGTTCAGGACCACCCAGTGTGCTGTGCTCAAAGTTTCCAAGGTCAGAAAGCTTCTCACTGACACAGCAAAACTCGGAGAAATCCCTTGCTAAAGGTAATTGTCAGTCTTGCCCGGACTCAGAACCCAGCAACATCCTCTATTCCACTTGGTGGGATCTACCTTTCTGGTTTGTTTATCTGACACAGAGCTTCCCTGTGTAGCTCTGGCTGCCCTGGAACTCACTCTGTAGACCAGGCTGGCCTCAGCTTCAGAGATGCACCTGCCTCTGCCTCCTGAGTGCTGGGAATAGAGGTGTGTGCCACTGCACAAGGCTCATGATCTACTGTCACACACTGGAAATCTGCACATGTATGCACACGGCAGGGAAGGGTAGGTTAAAGAGCTAAGGGTCCCTACCCTCCTTTGCTGATCTGGGATTTTTCTGAGGCAAAGGCGCATCTGAGAAGAAAGGTCTGCTCAATAGAGAGTACACGGCCATAGCATCCCTGAAGGTGTTCCACTGCTGCTCATTTGACAGGAGGGACTCGCACAGGAGGGAGAAGGGCTCCATTTGACTGCTGATGTACTGGCACTGCCTCCACCTCAGGTCCGGCACCCACTGGAGATGGTCATTTCTCCGTATTTCAAATATACCTGAGAGAGAAGGGAAACCGGTCACAGGGCAGAGGAACCCCGCACCTTCTAGTGCCTCATCACAGAGAAGACAACTGGCAGGTATTGTTGTTGAGCCAAGAGCCGCTTCATATCTAGAAATCAACTAGAGGGGTTGGGGACACAGCTCAATAGCGGGATGCTTGTCTGGCATGCATGAGGCCATGAGCTCTGTCTCCAGAACCACGACAGATAGACAGACAGACAGACGTACTAACCAGATACGTTTTGTTATGAGGAATGACAGCGCTGACCTCTTTAACCCTTTTGGCACAGGGCTCAGTATTGTGTACATCCATCCTACAGTCACACACAACTCTTCTCCTCCAAGTTCTGGTGGCCAACAGCCTCTTCTGTTCATGTAAACTGACATCCTCAGACACCTTGTAGAGTGGTAGTTTGTATTTTTGTGACTACCTTCCTTCATTCAACAAATGTCATTAAGGCTCAGTCACTCTCATATTTAATGGGATTTCCTTTCTTTTAAATCCCTTTACAATTGCATTACTGCCTGAATTTGCTTATCCCTCCATCCACTGGCAGACACATGGCTGCACACATCTATCCGCTATCATAAATGCACTGCTATCAACACAACTTCCAACATGCCTTCCAGATTCAGCCATAATCCTTTGAACATATACCTGGAGTGGGATTTTTGAGTTGACTGATTTTTTCTGATCTTTAATGTTTTGGGGAAATGTCATTCTATTCTTCATCTTACAATTCCACCACTAGGAGTTCATAAAAGTTAGAGGCCACTGCTGCAGCCAGTGCTCCTCACAGGCACACATGTGAAAGGGTGGTCCTTGGCCCAGCCGCTCTGCCTGGGACTTTTGGAACCTCTGGGACTTATAAGGAAGGACCTGATAGTTGGGTGGGTCTTAACAGTGAAAGTCAAGTTCTTCATCTGGTTCTAGCCTAGGCTTGCTGCTCCCTGATCCACTGGGGTATAAAGGAGCCGTGTGGAAAAACCCTGTTCTCAGTCTCAGATTGACACCCCTGAAAGTGTAACACCCTTCAAAGTGTGAACCTAAATAATTCCTATTCCTCAAATTATTTTTTCAGGTGTTTTATACTAGTGACTAATACCAATAACATAGACCTTTTTCTTTGTTACCTGTTAGGACTCTTTAAAAAAGTGTGTGTGTGTGTGTGTGTGTGTGTGTGTGTGTGTGTGTGTGTGTGTGTCTATGCATGTGTGTGGTATGTGTGTGTGGTATGTGAGTGTGGTACATGTGTGTGTGTGAGGTGTGTGAGTGGTATGTGAGTGTGGTGTGTGTGTGTGTTAGTTAGTGTGTGTGTGGTGTGAGTAGTGTGTGTGTATGTGTGGTTTATGTGTGTGCATGTCTGTGTGGTATGCGAGTGTGAGATGTATGTGTGTGTGTGAGTGTAATATGTATGTGTGAATGTGCTTGCACATGTGTGTACCAGCAGTGGCCAGAGATTGGTGGCTGGCGATTTTACTCAGCCCTTTTCCACCTCTGTTTTAAAACAGCATCAGTGAATCTAAAGCTCACAGTCAGTGCTGTGGCTGGCTGACAAGCTTGGCTACAAACACACATAACTGCGCCTGGCTTTTGCATGTGGGTGCTGGGAGTCTGCCCTTAGTCACTCATGTTTGCACACAAGGAACTTTGCCAAATGAGCCATTGCCGCCCTCTGCTGGAACTTTTATAGCTTCAGGCCTTATATTTACATCTCTAATCCGTTTAGACTGAATGCTTGTGTTTGGAATAAATAAAGGTCCAACTTTAGCCTTTGATATGCGCTCCTTCCGTTTTCCCAATAACTGAATGCAAATAATAATAATAATTAATAATAATACTAATAATTAATAATTAATTTCTAGGCTCTTTATCCTATGCATTGACTTGTTTTTTAAGGATTTATTTTAATTTTAAAATATTTAATTTTAAATTATTTTAAATTTTATTTTAAATGTATATATATATGTGCATGTCTGTGTGGGAGAACATGCAGTAGAGTGCAGTTGTCCTCAGAGGTCAGAAGAGGGCATCATATCTCCTTGAGCTGGAGTTACAGGCAGTTGTGAGCCTTCCAGTGTGGGTGCTGGCAACCAAACCTGGGTCCTCTTTAGGCGCAGTATGTGCTCTTAACCGCTTAGCTTTTCCTAGCCCCTTTATTTATCTGTCTTTATGTGAACAGAATATTCAGTGGTAATGCAGTCTTATAACCTGTTTTAAATGAGAAAGTGGGAGATATTCACTTTGGTACTCTTTTAAAAAATCCATTTTTTTTTTAATGTAGAATCTTTTTTCTTTTGCTGATCAGAGATCTTTTCTTTTTTAAACATTTATTTTCAGTTTTTAAAGTGTTGGTATGTGTGTCTGCCTGTATGAGGGTATGTGCATGTATGTGCAGGTACTGACAGGTATTGGATCATCATAGAACTGGAGTTATATGCAGTTCTGATCTGCATGAGGTGAGTACTAGGGGTCAAACTTGAGTCTTTTTTAAGAGTAGTATATGCTCTTACTGTTAAGTCATTTCTCCATTCCTGAGATCTATTTTTATATATTTACATCATACATTTCCCTCTCAACATTGACTTTGCTACACCACAGAGCTTAAAAGGTTTAGTCCTGGTGAGCAGTGGTGGCACACACCTTTAATCTCAGCACTTGGGAAGCAGTGGAAGGCTGATCTCTGAGTTCTGAATTTGATGCCAGCCTGATCTACAGAATGAGCTTCAAGACAGCTAAATCTACCCTGTCTTAAAAAACAAAACAAAACAAATAAAAATAAAATAAAATAAAATAAAAAAAACCCATTCCGTCATTAAATATGTACAATGCCTTACTTAGTGTTCTATTGCTGTGAAGAGAAACCATGATCAAGGCAGCTCTTTTAAAATAAAGCATTTAATTATTAGTCTGTTTACAGTTTCAGAGGGTCAGTCCATGATCATCATGGCAGGAAGCAGACAGGCATGGGGCTGCAGCAGTAGCTGAGAGCTTTATATCCTAATCCACAGGCAGCAGACAGAAAGGGGAGAGGGGAGACTGTGGGCCTGGCATGGGCTTTTGAAACCTTAAACCCCACCCTCAATGATACAGCTCCTCCCAAAAGGCCACACTCCCTAATCCTTTCTAAACAGTTCCACTAACTGGAGACCAAGCATTCAAACATATAGGCCTTAGGGGGCCACTCTTACTCAAACTACCACAGATGGGTATACTTTATGGCTCAAGTTTTCAATAGTAAGTAAAGAAATATTATCCAGGAAGGGGCCTGATGACATGGTGCCTTAGTCAGGGTTTCTATTCCTGCATAAACATCAGGACCAAGAAGCAAGTTGGGGAGGAAAGGGTTTATTCGGCTTACACTTCCACATTGCTGTTCATCACCAAAGGAAGTCAGGACTGGAACTCAAGCAGGTCAGGAAGCAGGAGCTGATGCAGAAGCCATGGAGGGATGTTCTTTACTGGCTTGCTTCCCCTGGCTTGCTCAGCCTGCTCTCTTATAGAACCCAAGACTACCAGCCCAGAGATGGTACCACCCACAAGGGGCCCTCCCCCTTGACCACTAATTGAGAAAATGCCCCACAGCTAGATCTCATGGAGGCAGTTCCCCAACTGAAGTTCCTTTCTTTGAGATAACTCCAGCCTGTGTCAAGTTGACACTCAAAACCAGACAGTACACATGGTAATCAATGTGTGTCCCTATTCACTATGACTAGGTATTCTGCTTTACATTAAGACCACCATGATCTTGCCAGTTACAATTTATTTATTATTTATTCACTCACTCACTAACTCAAAAATGAGTCAGGGAGTTAATGAGATCTAGGCTAGCTGGGCTACATAGTGAGATGTTTTCTCACAAGCAAACAAATGAAGCACTGTGTGTGATACACTGGTGAATCTGGTATACAACTTGGCTCAATTACAGAGTAGAAACCCTCAAAACCTTCTAATATTTTACAAGGAAACATATTTTAGTGTTGTTGTTGTTTTAAACACACCCAGAGAAATTACTTGTACTTACTATTAAGTCTAGGCTTGGATAGTATATTTTTAATATTTATCAAAATGTTGGAATATAAAAAGACGTTCCATTCCTCTTCTGGTAGAAATCCTATGTTGTCTTCCATCAGAGTGTCACTGGAATTCCCTCTCATGATGGTGGTGCAAAGTCCGAAGGAGAAGCAAAGTTTATGCTCATTGAATAGCGCTGAAGAGACCACCTACAGAAACCACGTCTGTCACAGGAGCCTGGGAGGCAGTGCTGGGAAAACCCACCGCGACAGGGTAGCTTACCTTAAACACATTTCTAGTCAGTGTTTCTATTGCGTTTTTGATATTCTCGGAAGAGGGAATTCTCTCACTCTCCAGATTCTCTTGCTCTGAGGAACTTAGGGAAACCTCGTAGGCTTTTTCCTGAGAAGTCTCATCAGTCTTCCAATCATGCTTTTCTTCTTTGGTTTTGGAAACTGTAAAGGAAACAAAAGCCCGCCGAAGCCACTCCAGGGAGAACTGGTACATCTTCTCCACCTGCGAGAGGCTGGCCACCACGAAGTAAAGCAGGGCGCCCCTAGTGGCGATGGGGAGGTAGTTCTTGCGCGTTGCTTGAATTTTGCTTTCTGCCTTTTCCGTTTCTTTGATTCGTTTGGAAATCTCATTTGAAGTCATTTTGCATTTTCTCAGGGTTTCTACAATCTCTTCATCATCTAACACACTTCCTAAAAATGAACAAAACATGAATTTGAATGAAAACCTTTTGAAATAGCAACTTCCCTGCTCTCGGCGTTGTGAGGGTTTTCACTGTGGGCTGTTTGTCGGTTTTGTTGAGTTGGAAGTTTCATTAAAGAAAGTTTAATATAGGCTGAAAAGTGAGGGTTAGGAAAGAAGGAGGAGCTCAGAAAAAGTAAAGACAGAGGCAGTCATGGGCACGGACTTCAGGGAAGCGTTAACTCTGATCATTTTGAAATGGATATGCCTCGTTTATAAGAAGTGGAACTGGGAGTATGCAGGCTCCACTCCCCGCTCCTTTTTTAAAAACTCTCTTTCTGAATTCTATTTTTAATATAGGAACATAGTAACAATTTCATCATAAACAATACATTTGACCACACACACATACTCCACACACGCAGAGGCTGGGGACGTAGCTCAGTGGTTGCATGCATGTACAAGACCCTCGGGTTTGATCACTAGCCCATCCCCTAATCCAGACCACAGCAAGCATACTATTATTTTCTGTAATACACTCGCTATTTTTGTTTGACCAGTGAGGGCCATCTCTCAGCTGCTAGCAGATTGCCACTCTTGAACAAGTAGCACACTAGACTGAGGAAATCTTCCTTCCCACTGCCTTATTTCAAGGGACCTCTTGGATTCTCATTACAAACTTTCTTTCTTTTCCTTTCCTTTCCTTTCCTTTCCTTTCCTTTCCTTTCCTTTCCTTTCCTTTCCTTTCCTTTCCTTTCCTTTCCTTTCCTTTCCTTTCCTTTCCTTTCCTTTCCTTTCCTTTCCTTTCCTTTCCTTCCTCCCTCCCTCCCTCCCTCCCTTCCTTCCTTCCTTCCTTCTTTCTTTTGAGACCAATATTGCAATGTAGACTAGACTTATCTTGAACTCACTGAGACCCAAGTATTAAAGGAATGTGCCACCACACTTGGCTTTTTAGTTCTATTTTTAAGGAACAGTTATTGGTGCTAGAGAGGTGGCTCATGGATTCAGAGTGTATAATGCTCTTGCAGAGGGCCACCCTTCTGTTTTCAGCACTCATGCCCAATTCCTGGCTCAGATCTCCCTCTACCTCCTCTTCTGGGCTCTGTAGGCTCCTGTGCACTCCCCTCAAACACACATCATTACAAAATAAAATAAAACACTTAAAAAGGATTTTTTAAATTAAAAATCATTTTAAGTAAATGTTAGCAGCTAAAATTATCTCAATACTCTAATAGAACAACAGCCTGGCAGGGCATAAATATAAAAATATGAAGGCACAATGGATGCATGTGCTTCTCTGATGGGCGTTAAACTATTTTCACTTGTTTCATTTGAGTGGTTCATAGAATGTCAGTGCCTGTGCATGCTGTTAGATCAATTGGTACCTTGTATGTACACTGGAGAGCACCCAGAAGTATTTCAAACCCTGTCAAGGTTTTTTTTTTCTTTTATTGAAAATGGATTTTTTCCTATAATATATCTCAGTCATAGTCTCCCCTCTGCACCCTGATACTCCCCACGCTCCCTCCCATCTGAGCACATCCCTTTGTCTCTCACTAGAAAACAAACTGGCTTCTAAGGGATGATAATAATAAAATAAAATGTAATAAAGTAAAATAAAAATAAAGATGTCACAATAGGGATAAAACAAAACAGAAGGAACAGAGCCCCAGAGAAGGCACAGGACCACAGAGAAAAACACCGAGATCCACTAATTTGCACAGTCAAGAATACCAGAGAACCATGAAACCAGAAGCCATAATATATTTGCAAGGGTTCTGTAGCATAAAAACAAACAAACAAACAAACAAGAGGCCCTGACATGACATTATGAGACAAAAAATTGTAGTCATACTTTTGATATTATTGATGAATTTTTGTTTTGTTTAATTTTAAAAGATTTGTTTATTTTTATTTTACACATATGAATGTTTTGCCTGCATGCATATCTGTGTACCATGTGAGTACAGTACCCATTGAGATCACAAGAGGGCATCAGATGCCCTGGAACTGAGTTTACAGATGCTTGTGGGCTGCCAGGTGGATGCTGGGAACCCAACCCAGGTCCTCTGAGGAGCAGCAGTGATCTTCACTGTGGACTCATCTCTCCAGCTTCCTCAGTTTTAGGTTATTTTGGTAAAAGATCTGGTAACACCAGGTTTTTATTCCAGGCCATGCCCCCTTTCTATTAGACCAACAGTAATTAATTAATTACGGTGAATAGTAAAAGTAAATCCATATGGGGGTCGGTCTCAGGCTCCAACTCCAGCACCCAGGAGGCTCCGGCAGAAGGAATGCTACCTCGAGGCTAGCCTGGATTACTTAGATCCTAAAAAATAGCAGGCAGAACCTGTCTGTGACATTCCAGGTCAGTCAAGTGCCTCACTGGACATTTGGATTAAAAAACAAGAGAAAGAAGTACAAGTTCTATCTACATGTAACCTTGAGAACTACTTTATTTGAGAAACATACTGTGTCTCCTAATGACAGATGGACGGTGCTTCATTCTGGTTGGCTTCGGCAGAGTTACATCAGTGTGAGCCAGGACGCTAGCATGAACTTATTTTTTACTGTTACAAAAGATATTCTTCCAGCAAAAGGAAAACAATTTTGACTTCTTTGCTAATAAATACCATATTTTAATGTGATTGTTCTCTGTGAAAGGTCCTTTAGGGTTAACACTTGGTGACCATATCTTTTGGTGTCTGCAGCCAGCCCTGAGGTATGAAGTAGCTGGGAGATGCCTGGAAAGAGTCCAGTGTTGGGAAGGAGTCAATCAGACCTGCTAAGATTTGCTTACAATTTTAGGTGTAGTGTTTGGTGGTGGGATGTGAGCAGACAGAGTTAGGGTGGAAGCTGAAACATCAGCGTTCACGTTGTGACTCAGAAATGCGCAGACCTCACCTATTCCGACGGGTTGTCTGGTACTAAATGGAGGCTCTGCATGGTTGGTACCAATCAGAAAATAAACTCATCCCTTTCCCTTGACTTTAAGTCTCTTGATTGTACTAAGTCTCCTTCCTCACCTTCTGTTTTCTGGAGTAAGCTCAATGTTTTATCCTCCAGCTCCTCCAGAGTTATAGCATCAAGAGAAATACTCTCCAATAACTGGGCACGTTGATTTTCTAAATGAGGAACTTCTCGACTTACTACTGTAGATAGGAGCTCATCTTGCAAACCTTGAAATGTTACCGTGAAGTTGATAATCGTAACAAAGTTATAAACTGATGGGAAAAAATTGGGGTTTTCTAGTTCTGTAGATAAGTACAACCTAAAAATGAGAAAGATACCAGTTATTCAAAGAGCTTGCAGAAGAAAACAATGAAACCAAATGTTTAAATGATATATAAATGGTATTTTCCTAGAAGTGAAAAAGATATTCATCTTTGAGCTCAGTGTATGCTCTTGGTTTGTACTATGGGAGCAAGTCTGTATTTAGACTTTAAAAACAGCCATAAATTATATCCTTACTAGATTTATTTAATCTAAGGCAGGGGGAAAGACAAATGGTCATAGGAGTTTTGATGCCACTAGATCATTGTAAAGAATGGCTTCTTTGCTGAGGGCATAAGACAGTGGGATCCGGTCAAGAGGTGTCAGCTGAGCCGGGTGTGGTGGCGCACGCCTTTAATCCCAGCACTCGGGAGGCAGAGGCAGGCGGATTTCTGAGTTCGAGGCCAGCCTGGTCTACAAAGTGAGTTCCAGGAAAGCCAGGGCTATACAGAGAAACCCTGTCTCGAAAAACCAAAAAAAAAAAAAAGAGGTGTCAGCTGGGACTTTCTGGACTCTGGCTGAAGAGCACCTGGATAGAGAGGAGGGGAGGGCGGAGGGTGGGGGAGGCTTAGAGAGGCGTGGGTGTGCTCTACTCTATTTTTAAAAGGTGAGGCTGAGGCTGGGGCATGGCCAGAGAGTAGAGTTCTGTTCCCAAGCCTTGTCTTTTAAATCAGCACCGTCTCCCCACCCTCTGGAAGAAATCCATTCTTGGTATCAGTTGGCCACAGTTGCTATGCCTCTCCTGTTTCTGCTCAAAAAGAAGCAACGGTCACAGGCCCCAAATGGGCTTCTCTCCTAGAAACTGTGTTTCTGGGATGTCGAATGTCACCTCCAACAGCTATTCGTGAAGTTTCTTGGAATGGAGAGGTAGCTTCCTGGTAGAGAAGCCTGCCAGGCAGTTTAGGGACAAGGACCTAAAAATTGAACAGAGTTGATTCTTGCCCTTGAAAGGAGACCAGAAACAGCCCTGGTTCTAACCACACTTCAGTCCCTGTCAGAGACCAAAACATCAGATGTGTTTTAGGGGCCCTGGTTCCTGTTCTGTCTTCTTGCTTGCTTCCTTAAAGCTAGGGAGGCATATGGACCCCCTGTGGGTGGGATGAGTGGGTGACCTGGAGGAGCCCCTAGATAAGGACCCTTGATGACGCCACGGCCTTGTGGACTGCTCCTGCTACACGGGAGCACCGTTTGCCTCCTCCTCTTATGTCTCACCCAGGAGCCAGGAATGCATTTCTTCACTCTTGTTTCCCATGGAATTCAGGGTTTGAGTTTGAGAGATAAGGGACCTCTAAGTCCCCAGACCTGGTGGCTTTGGTGGTTGCTGACTGTCTAGAAACCCAGTACTTCAGTTGCTGTTCATCTGAGGTGAGGTCTCTGCGGCTGCCAAGGATCCCCAGTTTCCTACCTCCTTAAGCAACATCTCTTCTTGTTCTAAATATCAAATATGCATTTATGTGTGTTTGCTTGTATGTGTTGTGTAGGGAAGTGTATGTGTGTGTATGTGTGTGTGTGTGTGTGTGTGTGTGTGTGTGTCTGTCTGTCTGTCTAAGCTAGAGGCTGACTTCAAGCAATTTTCCTCAGATGTGCTCCACATTATTTCCCGAGGCAGGATCTTGCCGAAGGTGAGGATGGCTGGCCATTGAACTCTAGGGATTGTCTTGTCTCTGACTTCCCACTGCAGAGGTTACAAGGATATGTCACCCTTTACACATGCGTGTCCTAAACCCAGATGGCCATGCGTTCACAGCAAATACTTTATGGACTGAGCCAACGTGTCAGCCCTGGATTTTTGTTTCTTAAAGTGGCCGTGTTATCTGTGTTGTCCTTGGGGATCAAATCAGACCTTTTTGCTAAGTGGGTCAGGCTTAAGTTCTGGCCTCTTGACTTCCTGCTCGGCTCAGGTCTGAGATACAGTTCCCTTCAGGTACACTTTGACAACAACACTGATAAAACCCACTCTCATTTCTGAATGTGGGTGGCAGCCACAACCCACAAAACCCAAAGGAATGTTCATGATACAATTACCCTTCTCCCTCAGGATTAGGCTCACCAGAACTTAAGCACATGGCTTTCAATGTGACTTATTTTAAAAAAAAGACACATGTCTAGATTTGACTATGAGAGACATTACCTGAACTTTTTATTGAATTCAATCTCAGCATCATCAATTTTGATGTAACTTTGCCCTCTTTTCTGGCAAATATCCTTCTTTAGCATTGCCCTCAAATTGGGAGGGAATGTTTCAGGGACATTCTGAAAAACATCCAATATACAGACAGACAGACAGACAGACAGACACACACACACACACACACACACACACACACACACACACAAACATCTTAAGTAAATTAGTTGAAAAGACACATTGCTGATGCCAGCAGAGAAAGACAGAGATAAGAGAACTAAACCATGTGCATATGTGTGTATGTGTGCACATATATAACATACATCCAATGCATAAAAGTACTGGACTATGTGCACATGAGGGCACATATATTTCACATGTATAGTGCATGTGTATAAGTGCAATTATGTATACATTTATTTAACAAAGACCTGGACACTTGGTACCTCCAGTCTTTGTACTCACCGTGTATAATAACATGGCCTGCTATAGAAAGGAGGAGTCAGGCTCCATGGTCCACATACCTGCAGGAGGACAGGGTCTCCTGCTTGCATGGCAATCACCAGTTTTTTGGTGTAATTGCTATCTTGAACGGAAATCTCTTGCAGCCTGGGCCCTTCCATCTGGCGGATCCAGTGGAGTGCTTGCTTGTGTGGGTCGATCACCAGTGGCCACTGCTTTGTCCTTTTCATCAAGATGGCATTTTCAGCCGAATGCTGCCCAAGAGGCAGACCTTGATTATGCCACCGGCGAATCTGAAATAGAAACACTAGTATCTTCACCATTTCAGAAGCTCCAGCCCCACCTGAAGTCAAGTCATGAAATATGTGTCACAACCATTGCTTTTAGACAAACACCCCGTAAAATGATAGAGGGAACAAACAATTAAAGCAAATTGGATTTTTGTTATGATGAGTAATTTAAGACATGGTGGGCACAAAAAAGACATATAGGCAGTGGCCCATTTCCAGGACTCTCAGACTCTGTACATGTAGGAAACACACAGTCATGTAGAGCTATGAAAACTGACAGTAGGAACTCTATTATACAACCGTAACCTATCAAGCACTTGCATTGAATCTCATTAATTTTCTCATTAATTTCTCAGGTGGAGAAACTGAGACTGAAAGTGCAGAGACATGCCTATGACGCACCAGCATGAGGAGCAGCTAGGACCAGGCTCCAGGCTACCTCTGTTTCCATGAGCCTCTCACTCTTCTCACAGCCTCCTTTCCCTTCTCATTCCTGTTTCCCAGCAGTCTTAGTGTGCGAAGAGGAAAAAGTAATGGAGCCGGAGGAGGTGAGAGAAGGAACAGATACCAGGGATACTGCTGGCTACGGGGTTTCCCTGGGAAAGGCAGGGGCCTTTCAGTTCTAGATGGAACAAGGGGTCTTTATTAAAAAAAATCTCATATATATTTGTGTTTTGACTACACACACACACACACACACACACACACACACACACACACACACACACACACATCTGTATGAGGGTGTCAGATTCCTTGGAACAGGAATTACAGATGGTTGTGAGTTGCCATGAGGGTTCTGGGAATTGAACCCTGGTCCTCTGGAGGAGCAGCTGATACTCTTAAGTGCTGAGTCTCTATTTAAGAGATCTTCTTTTTTTCTTATTTTAGGGTCAAGCGTATGTCCTAAATTGTGCTTAATTTGAGTTTCACATCTAGGCAACTGAACTTAAGTACAATCACATTTTTGTATGTGATGTGAAATACTGTTTTATTAAAAGAATAGATATTCAGTTGCCTGGTACCACTCCTGTGTATTGCATGTGCCACTCACTGCCTTTGCTCTGATGCTAATGTCTTTGGTGGTGTAGGGCTCATTCTGTGCTCTCAGTTTTGCTCTTAGGTACGCTTTGTATTGGCTTAAAGAAGCCCACTCTCATAACTGCACAGCTCTAATGTGACTCTCAGTCTTTCATAGCTTGATGAATAGTTATTTCTAGCATGGTCTCGAATATTCTGGGTTTTTATTCTCTCTTACAACTTTGAAGTCAGGAATCAGGACACACACTGTGCTTGAATGTAGGATAGGATATAGATGAGTTTGGGAAGAACTGAATGATTTAGAATAGTGAGTTTTCCAAATTTTGAGTTTGACATGACTTTTGTTTCTTAAAATTTATCTCGGGAACTTACGGTCTCCTTTTTCCAAGTTTTGTGTATATTCTGATAGTTCATTTTGACTCTCTAAGTGGCCTCAGTGGTTGAATGAAACTGTGAAGGAAGAGTTCACAACCCTTTCACTCCTGTATCCCTCATACCTCTAAAGTCAGCACCCTGTGGGCTACACTGTCAGGTTGGCTGCCTCTGGATGGACCCTGGTCCCCATGAAGAATGTTAGCAGCTGCTTTCTAGAGTCAGAAACCTCCTTTAGGACTTTGTTTTCATAAGTTGAAAGGTCAGCTTGTCGGGGACTTGCCCTAGGGGCTTCCTCCCTTTGTTGGGGTCTTGCCCTCGGGCTGCCTTCTCTTTGTTTTGGGCCTCCCTTTACTGGTGTAAGTTTCCTTAACAATTACAGCAACACTAAGCTTCCAGGTCTCCTTTTCTCTCCACTGCTTCTCAGTTCTGTGTTGGGTAAGTTCTCAGGGTCTGGGCAGAAGGCAGCCTGATCCTTCACTCAACTCTTACTGGGATGGCTTCCATCCTCACTTCTATGAAAGTCCTCTATCCCCTCTGAAGTCTATTGAGCCTTGACAGTCCTCTTTGCTCTCAGCATTACTGTGTCTGATGGTTCCTTTTAGCATGGATCATTAAGCTCTGCATGCAGCATTCAACTGCTTTTCCAGTTCAGAGTTCCAGGGCCTCCTACATTCTTATTAAAAAAAAACCCATAACAGTTTCTGGTTCTTCACAGAAACATCTGACTCCCTGGTACCAACGTCTGCTGCTGCTCTGACAGAATACACAACAGGGTGACTTACAGGAGGAAAGGCTTTACAGGTGAATGTCATGAATCTATTATAGTGGGGAGCTGTGGTGGCTTGAATATGCTTGTCCTGGGGAGTGGCACTATTTGGAGATATGGCCTTGTTGGAATAGGTGTGTCACTGTGACCTTGGGCTTTAAAACCCTCCTCCTAACTTCCTGGAAGCCAGTCTTCTAGAGGCTTCATTCAGATGAAGATATAGAACTCTCAGCTCCTCCTGCACTATGCCTGCCTGGACGCTGCCATGCTCCTGCTTTGATGATAATGGACTGAACCTCTGAACCTGTAAGCCAGCCCTAATTAAATGTCCTTATAGGAGTTGCCCTGGTCACGGTGTCTGCTCACAGCTAAAACCCATGAAGCTCAGGCACAGCAGGAAGCAGAGTGCTCTTCTCTTCAGATATAAGCTTCGAGATAGCAAGGCATAAGCAAACCCTTTCACTCTCAAAGCACACCTCCAGGGACGAACTTCCTCCAGCTGCTCAGAGGAGCATCTCGGAAGAGCGCCACCAACTCGGGACCCAGTATTCAGCTACATGAGCCCATGGAGGAGGCACCACTCACACCACCTCCATACTTTATCTGTTTTCTCTATAGTTTTCAGGAACTGTTTGCTTAATATTCGAAGTCATGTCATCAGTATACAAGTTTAAAATTGTTTAATATAGTTCAGGAGAATCAAACCCATCCCTTAGTTCAAACTAAGAAACTTTTTAAACTTCAGTCCTCTTTTCTGGGCCACAGGGACCATTTCACTTTTTATCTGTAATCTGTGGAACATTTTCTCCTTGTTAAAAAAAAAATTCTCAATCCTAATATTTTAGATGTGTTCTTTCTAAACGACATGTGGCTTCTGTTTTGTGCATTGATATGAACTATTCCAAGCTCTTACAGTTCTAGACTTTTGACTGGAGCATTTAGTTCATGTACATCTAATGTGATCATGGTATGTTTGGGGTCAGTTACTCATTATGAAATGAGGAAGCTGGTGCTTCCTCCTAAGACCTCATGGGTTGAGAGCCCCATGCAAGTAGAGATATTACTGAAGGAGATAATCTTAAAATGCTGAGGGTTAAATGGTAGCCATTTCTTCTTTCAACCTGTTAAATACCTCCAAAGAACTTATAGACATAGATAACAGATATATTGGTAAATATAAGTCATGCTTTGGGCTCTGGCTAAGAATACACCCACTCAATAATGGCAATAAATTTATTAATACATGGAGTGTTAGAGAGAGGAACTGGCTAGATTCATTTCAACAGACGGGTAGGAGTGCAATAGGAAGAATATTCTCCAAATCTTATTAGACAGTGGGAAACGGGATGGATAGAGAAAACTGAGATGTTATGTCTGGAAGTAAAAAAGGAAAAAGAAAAGGCTGAAAACTGCAATACTTTCATTTATCATAATAATTTAAAGAAAATATCCAGGATTAAAAAAAAAAACCAATCCCTACATACACTCCACCAACCCAACTCCACCTGCAGCCGCTTACTTGGATAATAGAATTATGTTACTACCTCATTTTTTTCTGCCATCACGTCAATTAAGGAAAAATTAGGTGACAAGATGATTTCTGCCTGAGTGCAGAAGTCTTTCCATTTCTGAATCACCAACTCTCGGAACTCTGGTGTTAAGACTCCACTGTAGGCGAGGCACGCGGATGAAAGGAGTGTATCACCACAGATGCCTTTCAGCTTGCAGTCTATCTCATTGATCGTTTCTTGCCATCGGATCTGAGTGTCAAGATACGATTCAGGTTATTGAGTTGGTACTATGAAATATTTATGAGTTGATGCTATGAAATATTTACATGTATGTGCAGTGTATATTTGCACACACACACACACACACACACACACACACACACACACACACGCATGCGAGTAGCACTCTCCCTAGCCCAATCCACTCATTATCATCGTTATTATGATTGAGATAGGTCTCTCACTGAACCTGGAGCTCAATGGCTTGGGCTATACCGCTGACCAGCAAGCCCTGGACCTACCTGTTTCTACCTCCAGCACTGGGGTTCAGGTGCACTTTAACATGGGTGCCGATGATGTAAACTCAGTTCCTCATACTTGGGCAGGCACTTGCCTTACTGGGGCATCTTGCTAGCATGCTGCTATGAGATACTTTAAAAATGAATGGTCTCTACATTGGAGCTATCTTTGCTATTATCATTCTCAAGAGAATAACTTTTAAAACTGGCCAGGATGGGCGTGGTGGCACATATCTGCAAACTCAGCACTCCAGAGGGAACACTGACTTCAAGTCCAGGCTAGCAAGGGTGACAGAGCTGGAAGACGGCTTTCCCTAGGGTTCTGTCGCATGCTGCCTGAAACTACCTGGCAAGCCAGTTTCTTATAGAGATCGGGAGAAAAATCTCATTCAGATAAAACAAGAATTCTGTTAGCTTTGAAACAGAAGTAGACAGACTACAAAAATCTTACCCTGCCTCCTGCCAGAGATCTGTTTTCTGAGAGGAAAACTACTCCTGATCATGAGATCAAGGATAGCTTTGGCTCCATCATGAGAACTTGTCTCACAAAACTACCAACAAGCAAAATCACAGTATATTATTATTGGTGCACCATCATTCCCCCAACCCTTTGCGGTGTATTCACTGCCCACAGATACTTTATCTTTACATTCTTCCTTGACACTTCACTGTCCCCCTGCCCCCTAAAGATACCCCCCTCCCACGCATAGTGATGTACAGAGGCAGGCATCGAGTTTCTCAGTTCAAGGCCAGCATCGGTTTCTATAGTTAATTCCAGGCCAGCCAGAGCTACAGAGTGAGACCCTATCTCAAAACAACCAAACAAATAAATTTTCTTTTAAAGTTTCAAAAAAAAAATGCCACTGATTTCATGTTCAGAGGAGTGCAGAGAAGACCACGTGCATGCTTGCTGGGTCACTGGCTAAAGCGTGGTCAACAGAAGCAAGCGTACTTCCCTAAGAGCTGAGATCAGGAAGGACGCTGGTGCTTCCCAGCTCCTAGCTGGACCCTTAGGGATATCAGTCAGGTTTTGAGGATGGCAGTTCCCCTTGGTTGATGTGACACAACCCACCCCTGTACTTAGAGTTCCTTCCACAATATATGCATCTAAATAATTATAACAAAGTAGAGTTATCTTGGGAATTTTATAATATCCTTTGGGATGGACAGGGTGTGAGTAAATCAGGGATTTTAGCCAGCTTTACTAAGAGGGAATAGAAACATTTGAAGCTTACATGAAAGGGGCCAGAAAACCGACAGAACAAGAGGGCTTTCCCTTTCCCTTCTAACAACACCTGCTCCGTTGTGTCTGCACCCATACACTTAGCCTGCATTCTGCCAGAGCTGGGGAGGAAAACTCATGATGCTGTCACTGAAAGGTTTCCCCTGGGCCTCAGCACACAGGCACGCGCTGCTGCCTTAGCGACAGGGGAGGTGAGCCTTATCTATCTATCTATCTATCTATCTATCTATCTATCTATCTATCTATTTATTTTTGAATAATAGGTAGTTGGGTACTAAGACAGCTCTAGGAGGAATGGGATAGAACCCAGGTCTGTTGAACCCCATGAGAACAAGTAGAGGGGATAAAAGGCTAAGGGAAGCCATGCCTTCTCGTCCTTCAGGACAGTCAGCAGGACGGACGCACACTGGAGGCGCTTGGTGGCCAGCTTTTTCCGAGATGCCAGTTGATGCTTTTCCACAACAATGTCTCTGTAGGACGAGTGCAAGAACTGCAGATGTTCTTCAATCTGAAAGACAGTCCACCAGTCTTCACTGAGTCTCACTCACTGTCTGTCTGTCACCTCTCCTGCCTTAGCAAGTAACATTTTCCTAGGAAACCTCCCCACGTGGATTTCGTGAACGACCTTCCCCCCCCCCCCCCCCCCCCCCCCCCCCCCCCCCCGCAGTGCTATGAAATGCTGCCTGCTTTCTAAGAATGCCCCTCTCGACATCCTAAGCATTCAAAGACTCACCATTTTAAAGTTATTCCTTCACAAAGATAACCCTCTGCCATAGCTAAATTTGGACTCTTAAAAAAAAATGGCCGAGGGCCGGGGTGTAGCTCAGCTGGTGGGAAGCTCACCTCAGTGCGAGAGCATCTATGACTAATTTTCAGGGCCATATGAAACCAGGTACACCGACACACCAGCCTGTACTCAGGAGCTGGATACAGGAGGGGATGTCATAAATTCAAAGTCATTGTCAACTACCCAGAGAGCACACCCTGGATGACTATTTCAAATAAAGAAAGAAAACAGCTGACTTTCCCCACTCCAAATATACTGATCAGACCTGAGAAATGGACAGGTTAGGACATAGGGATTAACTGAGCCCGAGGCAACTCCTAGGCCACCCACAGAAACGTTTCCCTTTCCCATAGGCCCACGTGGAGAAGGCAGTTCTCCAACCTGTGGCACTGTTAGGAGATGAGGAACCTTTAGCAGGTGAGACCTCTGGAGGGAGGTTAGTTAACTGGCAGCACGCCTGTCTGCCTGTCTGAGAAGTTATCAGAGCTCCCAGGCCTTCCTTTTACCCTAAGCTGCTTTCTAGCCACTGTGAAGGGAGTAGGCCTCTCTGCTCCTGCAGGGTGTACTGTGCCACACAGGCCCAAAGCAGCAGGGTCAAATGACCATGGACTAAATTGGAGTAAAAACCAACCTTTTTTGTCTTGACTTTATACATTTGAATATGTCAGGTTTCTAAAATAATAATAAAAAGCTAACACAGAGGGTATGACATGAAATCTTGAATATGGTGTGTGTGTGTGTGTGTATATAAATGCAAATATATTGATATGATTTTGCAGATATAGTGTGAAACTATATATCTAACTTATGTAACATGTAAGTAGATGTTATATACATAAAATTATATATACAGGATTGTATTTACTATGATCTGTAAATTTCTTCATTATTTTTTATTAGATATTTTCTTTATTTACATTTCAAATGCTATCCCGAAAGTTCCCTATACCCCTCCACCCTGCTCCCCTACCCTCCCACATTTTTTCCTTATTTTATAGATATTATTTTTATAAAAGTATGAACCCTAAACTTTACAAAAATATATTTTGTAAAAATACATCCATTATGAGCTGTCTGTGGCAGGACTAATTTTTAAGTATGTGTGTGTGTGTGTGTATGTGTGTGTTGTGTGTGGGCATGTGCACACCTGTGCAGCTGTCATGGAGGCCAGAAGAGGGCATCAGACCCCCTGACGCTGACTGATCTAGGAGCTGGGAACAAAACTCAGGTTCTCTGTCAGGGCACCGATTAGTCACTACTTCAGCCCCTCGTCTGTACTTTTAGCTGTTGTCTTTGCTTGTTCACCTCTCCTGTTTTCCCTTGCTACTCATGGCCAGTTATTTAAAGTACAGGGCATAACTGTGAAATTAAACATACAGTTTTATGGTGGGTACTGTACTTCCTAAAGGATGTTCCGATGAGCTTGTGGGTGACTAGTAAATCCTAGACCTATTTCCCAGAGTTCTCTAGAATTTTCAGAAGTATTTTCAACATCCAAGTCCAGATAGACAAAAGGCAGATATTTGCAATGGAAGAAAGTATGCATCAGGACATTCCCATAAAAGGTGTAAAGCCAGTGGCTTTAACTATAGCTCAGGCAGTAGTATGGACTCTGCACTTACGAAACACGCTGAGCAGACCCACTGAGTTCCTACTGTGTGTTGTAAAACTGTTTCTGGGAGAAGCTAAGGTGTCCTTGCTGCCTTTGGGCGGTGTTAGACTGCTTAGCTTCCGACTCACTGGACAGGTGGTGGTATGGATGGACATTATATGTATCGTGTGTGTGTGTGTGTGTGTGTGTGTGTGTGTGTGTGTGTGTGTGTGTGTATGTGTATGTGTGTGTGTGTCTAATGCCAACCCCAAAGCTCCGAGAGTGGACACATGCTCTCCATGCAATCTTCTCTGCCTAGAAAGAGGCATAACACTTGAACAAGAAAGTTTGCCATGTGAATTATACAGTTCGTCATCTGCTCTGACTGTGTCAAATGTCAGGTGAGTATCGCCATTTAGCTCTAGCTCTGGCAATCTGAGGAATAAGCGTGACTGAATGAAGAGTATACAAATCCAGGCTCACAGTTTTGCTGACCAAAGTTAGAGAAATTTGGTGAAATGGTGATATGCAATGCTTACCAGTAACACGGCTGTTAATTATTATGTAGCAGGGATGGAGAGCTTTGCACATTATACCTATATTATTTACTTAGTCCTCACAATTCCATTCCTAACTATACCATTATCCCTGTTTTATTTTGGGTGAGGAAGATGTGCTGAAACAATGGCCTCTCCCCATCACAGCCTTGCTGTGCTATCACTGGGCAATACCCGCAGCCCTGAGGTGTTTGTTGACTGCTCTTTGGAAATGTTACATAGTTCTTAAAGATATTGTGAATTTAACAAGTAATAAAGTAATTTAAAATATCCCTAAAATCCCCAAATCTTACCAGTTGTAAACCTCTTTGCTTTTCAATCAACCTTTGCTTTGCAATCTGAAGGACGTTCTGAGCCTCTGCCACTTGTGCCTGCTTAGGACGCACCACCTTCACGAGAGTAAAACATCCAAGGGGTTAAACAGCTAGGCTTGTGGTTTAAAATGTCTGATACTTGAGAGACACAGGTATCAGTCTTTAAAACAAACTTTCCTGGAATTTTATATATGCACTGAAGGGGTGCAGTTTGTTGTGGACTAAATACTAAATAAAACAAGTAGAAGTCTACCACAGTATTCATAGGAAGCATTTAAAAGAAGCATCGAGTCTAGGCGAATGAGCAAGAGACAGGAAAGACATATGGGTTTCAGCAGGCAGTCAAGGTTCACTTGAGCACTGCTAAGTACCAGTTACTCTCAGAACTCTGCCGGGTGCCTGCCTTGTACAGCACGACGGAGAACCGGGAAGCCAGGTGTACGTACCTTCTGCACTTCGTGGTAGTTATTCAAAGCGATCACCCACTGGCACATGGAGCAGCAAGCCACAGAAACCATAGCAAGCTTGTTGGGGTTAAAATCGGGCAGATTTAAAATCTTCTTGAGCCTCAAGAACACCTGGGGAGAGCGTGTCACGTGAGACGTACATTAGGGTGTCGGCTAGGGAGAGCGTGTCACATGACATGTATATTAGGGTGTCGGCTAGGGAGAGCGTGTCACGTGAGACGTACATTAGGGTGTCGGCTAGGGAGAGCGTGTCACATGACATGTACATTAGGGTGTCGGCTAGGGAGAGCGTGTCACGTGAGACGTACATTAGGGTGTCGGCTAGAGAGAGCGTGTCACATGAGGGTGTCGGTTATTCCTCCCAGGACACACAGCTTTATCTAGGGTTCCAAGTGGCCCTAGATTAGGAAGCTTTTCTATTGAGCTTCTGTGATTGTCGCTGTTGCTGCTGTGACTTTGTGAAGCTTTAAAAGGAACTGCAGCTTAGGAAGACATGTGTAGGAGGCCTGAATCCCTTAGTGTGCTTTTCAATGAGGAGATGAGGCCCATCCCCAAGTGGCCTGTTGGCTAATCTGCAGTTAAGTGCACGGACTTTCTCACCGGCCTTTAGGAGCCACACATGGGACAGAGTCTTTCTCGGACTTGGATTCCGTCTCGCTTTCTGTCTAGGCATTTCCTCTCCTGCCTGAGAACAGCTCTACTTTCCTGAACATTCAGATGCACATGGCTCTCTCCACCTGCCACTATCAGCATTGTCTCATTACTCTGAGTGCTGCGAGGTAGGCTTTTAGTCACTTCTTTATAAGAGCAATTTTTGTTTCAGATGTATTTAAACAAAACTACAGGGGACTATATTTGTCAATTATTTTTTTTAAGGTTTTTCATATGTACTTGTTTGTTTGTCTTAAGATTTATTTATTTATTATATGTAAGTACACTGTAGTTGTCTTCAGACACTCCAGATCTCATTACAGATGGTTGTGAGCTACCATGCGGTTGCTGGGATTTGAACTCAGGACTTTTAGAAGAGCAGTCAGTGCTCTTAACCACTGAGCCATCTTGCCAGCCCATTAATTATTCTTTTAAAAAAATTTTAAATTAGGTATTTTCTTAATCTACATTTCAAATGCTATCCCGAAAGTCCCCTATACCCTCCCTCTGCCCTGCTCCCCTACCCACCCACTCCCACTTCTTGGCCCTGGCATTCCCCTGTATTGGGACATATAAAGTTTGCAATACCAAGGGGCTTCTCTTCCCAATGATGGCTGACTAGGCCATCTTCTGCTACATATGCATCTAGAGTCACGAGCTCTGGGGGTTCTGGTTAGTTCATATTGTTGTTCCTCTTTTAGGGTTGCAGACCCCTTCAGCTATTGTTAATTATTCTTTAGAGAGTGAATTGTTACATTAATTCTGCCAAGCACTTCATTCTCCTGATGTGGGACTCTGGTTCCAGTAGCAAAGACTGCCATGATTTGCTGGTTGACTGTGATTGGCTGCTTCATGTTGTCTCTGTTTTAATATGAAGATTGCAGAAGAACACTTCCAGGAGAAAACCGTGAACCTGGCTGTCTCGCTCTTGTTTTAGAACTTCATTTATGTATTTATGTAGTGCAGTTCTCGCCTTCTGTCATGTGGATCCTGGGTTCAAGCTTATGCTGTCAGGCCTGATGAGGAGCTCTTTACCCCCTTATCATCCTGCCAGCCCCCCTTTAACTCATACACCATCTTACTTTCCTCTGTCAATAGGAACCCAGCGAGAGTGCACCCCTAGCTGTCGGGGGCGCTGTACCTTGTCAGGGATGCTGTCCTTGTCCAGGTTAATGAGTCGCTTTAGGAAGCTGGTGTCTGAAAGTAGCAGCTTTGCTGTCGCCCAGTTGGGCTTCTTTTCTAGAAGGATGCACACAGCGTTCATGACCGTCAGAACAAGGTAGGGAGGGCGCGTGTAGACTCTGAGACACAGGAGGAACATCTGATCAGCTTTAAGATAAAAATCATAATCCCCCTGGAAGCAATCCCAGGAGGTTACACACGTAGATGTTTAGACTTTATTTATATTAAACGTTTAATGTAGCCTACAAAATAATGGGTTTCATTATAAAATTTTCCTGTGTACTTTGCATTTCACTCTTTCTCACTTCCAATATACTTTCATGTCCTCTCTTCCCCCCTCACCGGTCCTTCTTTCTTCAGGCAGCCCCCTTATGCTTTCTCTATATCTATCTATCTATCTATCTATCTATCTATCTATCTATCTATCTATCTTCATATACAAGAGAGACCACACATGCATACATAATTTAACAACCATTTTGATAAGGAATACCAGTCAACATAGCCACATTTTACTACTTGTTTATTTTTTTTTTAAGTTTAGTGTTTTTAGTACCTGGATATTTTTGCCTTAGGAAGGTCAAATGCATGAAATTGAACACTGAGAACCGTCTGTGCTAGAGACTAATTCTTTTTGTTATGAAAGTACCCAATGCAGACTCATTTGAAGTCAGGAACTTCCTGTGCCATTCTAGTTGGCTTCCTGATGACCATGCCACAGAAGCATTGTGTGTGCGTGTGCACACTGCAAGTCAGCCCTGTCCTTGTGATTTAAGGATCATCCATAACTGTCCATAAACATATCTCATGGTTTTACTTTATCCTCATTCCAGCACAAAAGGTACTGACCTAACAGTTTTGGGACCGGGGGTTAGATTGGGATCTGTGTCTAAAGTTCGGATAAGAGGATCATCACTGGAACACTACAAACCACTTTTTGTTGTGTCCCAACCAGTGTCTATCTACAGTGCTAACATCACACAGAGGAATCTTTACAAACAATACAGCACAGGCAAAGAAGGCAAGGACAGAGATTCAGGTTCCAAGGAAGAAGAGAGGGACTTCCTAGCACAAGAGTGATTGCTGCTGAACTGGTGCCTTTAGTGAGGCTGCTGTGTTAGCAGAGTGGGACTCTTCATCTGCCATCCTGCTGCCTAGGGGAAGCTCAGGTGCAGTTGGGGGGAAAGTGGCAGTGCCAGGACTCCAGCCACCTGCTTCACTGCTTGCAGATGGTGCCTGGGAGGGTAGAGAACTACAGAGATGGCTTGGTGATTAAAAGCATGGACTGCTCCTGCAGAGGACTTAGGTCCAGTAACCTGTAATTTCATGAGATCTGACACTCTGCTTTCCATAGGCACCCACACTTGGGCGTACATATCCTGCCTCCTCAACAAATACATATTTCAAATCCATAATAAAAAGAAATGATAGATGTACTGGCTAGTTTTGTGTCAACTTGACACAGCTGGAGTTATCACAGAGAAAGGAGCTTCAGTTGAGGAAATGCCTCCATGAGATCCAACTGTAAGGCATTTTCTCAATTAGTGATCAAGGGGGAAAGGCCCCTTGCAGGTGGGACCATCTCTGGGCTGGTAGTCTTGGGTTCTATAAGAGAGCAGGCTGAGCAAGCCAGGGGAAGCAAGCCAGTAAAGAACATCCCTCCATGGCCTCTGCATCAGCTCCTGCTTTCTGACCTGCTTGAGTTCCAGTCCTGACTTCCTCCTTTGGTGATGAACAGCAGAATGGAAGTATAAGCTGAATAAACCCTTTCCTCCCCAACTTGCTTCTTGGTCCTGATGTTTATGCAGGAATAGAAACCCTGACTAAGACAATAGGTATTAAGGCTATTCTGTCAGGAATATATTAGAACAGCAGTTCATTGAATAGGACCTTCTGGAAGATAGTTGTAAGGTGCAGGCTTTCTGGGGGCTTGGCTGGGGAAAGCTGGGCCTCTGCGAGCACTCTGACTCCATTCCCCTCTCCTGACACCCACTTTTCTCCCAGATCTAGCCTCCTTGGTCTTCTGCAGTCCCTGAAAAGCTCTGAGCCCACTTCCAGGGCTCTTGCGCAGTCCATTCCTTAGCCCTGATCTCACCCCAGAGCTGTCCATCCTCTGTCGCTTGCTCTGCCAGTCTTAGGTGGATTAACTTGAGAATGGTGACGTGCTCTGGTCTGCTGATGTGAAACTAAGAGTTAACATGTTATACATGCAGTGACTTTGGGGTCAGGAAGATGGCTCAGTTGGTAAAGTGCTCACTTGTGAGCATAAGGACTTGAGTCTTGATTCCTAACGCCCGTGTAGGAGGCTGAGCATCGCAGCACATGCCTGTGATTCCAGCATGTGTTCAGCAGATGGAGATGATGGTGGGTTTGCCCTGTGTTCCCATAGCTTTTGTTAAAACACTACTGTCTTAAAATTTTTTCCTTTCTTAAGGATCCATAAAACTCTGGCAGGCCATAAAACCAATAACATACAGTAAACACCACAGATAATGAAAAATTTATAGAAACCAAATGGGTACAAATTAATTCATATAAAATTGGAATACAGATTTTACCACACATTCTATTTTAACTCAAAAGAGACAGAAAATTACTCACCTTAATTCAGAAATATCACTTTTATCCAGGGCATTTAGGGCCACAATTGCCTTGTCTAAAGAAGGCAGCACATTTTTTAGTTCATTGGAAGTTTTCTGCAAAGAAGGCACAATCCTAAGTATACATGAACAAAGATATTTAAAGTTGGAAGATTTATGGGAAATTTTTATAGTGCAAATTAGCCATGTGTGCACATGCTTCTGCCATGGACAGTGTTTTGTAAATGAAATGCAATGTGCTATGCAGTCCCTGGTGATGCCCATTCATGCATGGGAAGCAGAGACACCGAGGGACAGCCCTGTTAAACACAGTGTAAGGATACCCTTTGAGGAGTGGTTCTGTTAGCTGTGGGATTGTTGATGCTGACAGAGGGCTGAACATGGTGGCTGGCTCCTTCAGTCCTAGCACTTGGAAGGCAGAGTCTGGTTGATCTCATGAGTTCGAGACCAGCCTGGTTTACCCAGCAAGATTCAGGTTAGCTAGGATAGCCTAGCTGGAGTTGAGCAAACTTAATCTAGCATGCCATTCTGGCTCCTTGCTGGAACTGGACAGGGACATACCTGGGAGGGACAGACGTGGACAGAGGGTGTTGAAAGTTAGCAGTGCAAGTGGCACCCTTTGAACAGCTGTCCCCCAGATCTGCTTGTTTCCCTAGCGGATGCTGCTCCCGGAGGCAAGGTTAACACAAGTTCTAATGCAGCCTGTGAGCCTCCGGGGGCAGGGGCTGTTCATGGCTGTGTGGAGGTTCAGAGCCCTGGTAGCTTGACATCACTGGACTTCAGCTCACCTGAGCGTACTCTTCCACGATTCTCACTTGTTCAGCTACAATCTCCTCATCCTGCTTCACAAGCATCTGAACCTTTTCGACTATTTGTGAATCTTTCCGCAGCTTTTCCATCAAGATTTCCTTTTCCTAATAAATCAAACGGTTCTGCTTAGAATGGACTTGGACACAGAATTCCTTTCTTTCTTCTTCTTCTTCTTCTTTTTTTTTTTTTGGTTTTTCAAGACAGGGTTTCTCTGTATGTCCCTGGCTGTCCTGGAACTCACTTTGTAGTAGACCAGGCTGGCCTCGAACTCAGCAATCTGCCTGCCTCTGCCTCCTGAGTGCTGGGATTAAAGGCGTGCGCCACCACGCCCAGCCCACAGAATTTCTTTAGAGCAGAAATCAATATAGTTAATTGAATAACTACATAATTTATAGAAATTTAACCTGAATTATATGTCACAGAGTAATTAGGATGGCTACCATAAATATAATTTCCTACACATCAAGAAAGTTGACAAGGGGCTAGAGAGGTGGCTTCATGGTTCAGGGTACTGGATGCTCTTCCAGAGGACCCAGGTTCGATTCCCAGAATCTACATGGTAGCTCACCATCTGTAACTCCAGTTCCAGGGGATCTGATGTTCTCTTCTGAGGTAGGCACACATGTATACATGCGGGCAATTCACCCATAGAGATGAAAATAACTGTGTAAAGGCTCTCACATAGGTATAACTGGGATCCCACAAGGGGAATATATGTATATACTAATTACCTAAAGACTCTTTTTTCCTTTTTTTTTTCTTCATAATTTTCTATAGTTAGTGATGGTGTTTGGTTTTTATATCAACTTGATAGGAGCTAGGGCCATCTGGGAAGAACAAATTTTAATTCAGAAGATGTTTCCACAGGACTGGTCTGGAGGCAAATCTGAACAGGAATGTCCAGTCCACTGTGGGCAGTGACACCAGTGGACCGGTGGTATTTGGTTGCATTGAGCAAGCCACGAGGAGCAAGCCAGAAAGCAGTGTTCCTCCATGGCCTCTGCTTCAGTTCCTGCCTTGAGTTCCTGTCCTGACTTCCTTTGATGATGAACTAAAATCTGAACCCTTTCCTCCCCAAATTGCTTTTCATTATGTTGTTTCATCACAGCAATAGTAAGCTTAACTAAGACAGCTATACACTAGGATCATATTTAATTGTTAAAATGTAGTTTCTACAAAGTCACACAGCCACACTGTGGCAAAGCTCAAGCTAGACTTCATCTTCATCTGGTAGCAGGGTCTTTGCTTTCAAACACGGTGCTGTATCAGACTATAAAACCTTCAGGAGAGATTTAAGACTAAAAATACCTTTGCTTTTTGTTCTATTTGAGGACCAATAATCAAAAGTTCTTCCTTCATGTCTGTGACCAGTACAGTTGCTTCCAGAATCTTGGAAAGTCCCGTGTAGAAGCGATTTCTGAAGGGGAAGCAAAGAGAAGGGTGACCTTTCCCATAGCTGAAGGGGAAGCAAAGAGTAGGCTGACCTTTCCCATAGCTGCAATGCTTGACTCCACAAGTGTTTCAGATGTGGGGTATCCTGGCTTAGCATCCTAATCAGAAATCTCCAAACTCTCAAACTCTCTGAGCTCTCTATGCCAGCATTCCAAGTACTAGATGTCAGACTAGGGGTGCTCACTCTGTATGAAGAATATAACTGAATGTTAGGAAATGAAGTTTAATACCATCATGGTCAAGCAGCATTTATATTTTAGGGATATAAGACAAATTCAGGATTTGAAAGTCAACTGATACCTAAGCCACCACATACTAGGAGTCTAAAGTAGGAAAATCAGATGATCTTATCAGCTAAAAATGTAAAAAAGCACTTGAGAAAATTCATGACAGAGAACTAGGAGGAGTCAGGAGGAATTACCTCAACTTGTTAAGGGGCAGGATACACTAAGAAGATGGAGGGGCAGGATACACTAAGAAGATGGACTCGCTTTGGGCATAAAGTCTAGTGACAGTGGTACCCAGCCATGAGTGGATAGCAACAGTCTTTCCAAGGGAAAGGAGACAGCACTAGATGGAGGAGTGGAAGGTGATCTCTCTCAACTCTGCTCTGGAAGGAAGTTGGGCAATTTACCTATTCTTCCATTTACATTTTGAACAGTAGAAATCTTAATCTCATGGAAACATTCTGGAAGGTAGATGCCTCAACTGGAGCAAGAGAGCAAGATGCACTTCTGAATTTACTGTGGCTTCTTTAGCTTGTGTTCCAACTATCCCAACTGCTCTGCATTGAACTGGTACAGTCTTTCATGCCCACCTGATGTTGATGACAAAAGTCAATGAAATCTGACCCTGATCCCACATTAGGAGAGGGTGATCAAGGCTATACTAACTTCTTAGGTAAATGCCAGGCTGGGATGTGCTCATCATACAAGACTACCCATAATTCCTGCTGTCCAGCTGGGACAGAGTGTGTATAACTACCAGGATGTCTAGACCCACCAGCTGAGTGATGAAGCTTCCGACTGTGGTTTAGCTTCTCAGTGGGAGTCTGCACTACAGCTACCCCCATTCAACGTTTTATAAGCAGCCTGAGCAGTGTCTGTTCAATGGTGCCTGACAAAGTGGCCTTTTTTATTTTAATGACTTGTTAGCTGGATGCACCACAGGCCTGCAATGGGCTATGGGCTCTCAGTAGAGTATCTGTCCTGTGGGGTCGAAACCCATCTAGGTGTGGCTCACCTACCCTGGTTCTGACTCTCAGCTGGAGCTCTGTTGATCTGGTATGTAAGAATTCTGGATATTTGTGATTAGGAGTGCTACAAGGCTGGTTCCTATCCATTTACTTTCTCTCCGTGGGTGGCCGTCATGAGATAGATTCTCGTTGTCTCCTGGGTTCTGGTTGTGTATGACCAGTGGGAGGAAGTGAGTGGGAGGCTGCTTGTCTAGCACACCTGAGTCCCTGGCACCATAAAAAAATGTTACAAAGGTGGAGGAAAGTGTGTGAGAGCTGGAGGCTGGGGAGAAGCACCATGAAAGGCTATCCTCTGGACAGGACATGGCATGGTGCTCGGGTTCCACTGCAGCTACGGTCACCTGGGCGAGACCACGTCAACAAGATCCACTCAACATCCCAGCAAACAGGGCTAACTGGACTCAGAGCAAGAAAAAAAGGGGTGGGGGATGTGAGTCTGTGGGAAGACACAAGGAGAGAGGCTGGAGGCGAGGGAGGTAGAGAGTTGGGATGGGCATGGTCAAGATACATTGGAGATGTATATGAGAGTATCAAAGAACAAGTCAGCGATATTCTAACAACAAGAACCACAATAGACAGACCATCAGCAACGACGAAGACGGATCTAATCATGCCTGAGGCTTCCTGCTTTGTGTGTTTTTTTTCTTTTTCTTTTTTCTTTTTCTCTATATTCCCAGCCAAGAGCTGTGACCCATATTGCTCTTTGAGACAGGGTGGTACATGTTCTTGGCCATCTGTGCTGCAGGCATCTGGCCACTTGTCTTTTGGCATTAGCCCCAAAGCCACGGGAATGGCACCTCCAGCCATCGCCCTGCTTCCACTGTCAACATCGGTGAGAAACAATCTAACGAGAACTGATTTCTCCCTGGTAGATCCGTCAGTCTCTCCATGGTGGGGTGGCCTCCAGATGCATGCAGGGGAGGTGTGGACTGTCTCCTTATGATCCACTGTAGTTGCTGGCCCCAAGGCCCCCACAAGAAAGGTAGATTTGAATTCATTATTTTGTATTTGTGTCTATCTTTTATAGGTGGCATTTTATAGACACGGAAGCACCGATTTAAAAACGCACGTTTCTGATTTAGTCAAAGCCTTACTTACCTCTTTGTCTGCATCTCTTCTTGTCTTAT
The DNA here is from genome assembly GCA_902729485.2 of Mus minutoides. Taxonomy (NCBI): domain Eukaryota; kingdom Metazoa; phylum Chordata; class Mammalia; order Rodentia; family Muridae; genus Mus; species Mus minutoides. Next base: position 113,062 of record LR753840.1, read on the forward strand.
CCTCAGACTGTGGGTAAACGTCTCCAAGAACTTAAAGTAGCAACTGGGGGTGATGTAATAGTGCTTCCCAGTTTTTTCAAAGTATTTTGTGCTCAAATCTTTCATACTTTTGTGGATTTCAACACATGTTGGGGCAAACTCTCTTATTTTATCCTGAAGAACAACAATGTTTAAAAATCACAAGAGAACATAAATAGAGAAGAATGAGAAGTTACTTGAAATACTTCAGCAATTCTGAGATGCAGAATTATAGAGGCTGGTCCTGGACAGGCACCAATGAAGAACCCTAAATAAAATTAGACGCTTTGATCAGAATGTGTCGACTTGGCGTTTGTCTCTTCTCCCACCCTAGTTTCTCGTTTTAGCCCCAGAGACCATCTTCCAGAGGACCCAGTTTGTAATGTAGTTCAACCGCAGGCAGTAGCCCCCTATGAGAGCCAGCAGTATGCCTTATGTGTATGTGTGTGAAATTGTCAAGAAAGTTTGTTTTTGTTTTTTGGGTTTTTTTTTTTTTTTGTTTTTTTTTGTTTTTTTTTTTTTTGGTTTTTCAAGACAGGGTTTCTCTTTAGCCCTGGCTGTCCTGGAACTCACTTTGTAGACCAGGCTGGCCTCGAACTCAGAAATCCGCCTGCCTCTGCCTCCCGAGTGCTGGGATTAAAGGCGTGCGCCACCATGCCCGGCTTTTTTTTTTTTTTTTTTTTTTTGAGGCAGGGTGTATCTGTGTAGCCCTGGCTGTCCTGGGACTCCCTCTGAAGACTGGCCTGGAACTCAGAGATCCACCTGCCTCTGCCTCCTGAGTGCTGGGATTAAAGGTGTGCTGTGATTAAATTACTGCCTGGCAAGTTATTTTTTATGTGTATGGGTGTCTTGCCTACATGTATGTCTATCTACCATGTGTGTGCAGTATCCAGAAAACACTGGATTCTCTGGATTCATCTGGAGTTATAGATGGTTGTGAGCATCTACATGGGTGCTGGGAATCAAACCCAGGTACTCTACAAGAGCAGCCCATGCTTTTAGCCACTGAGTCATCTGACCAGCACTAGTTGCCAAAAGCAAGTTTAAAGAGAAATACTCAGAATATTCCAGAATTCTCACAAAAGGAGTTACTGTACAAAATGGTAGCAGGGGTGACCTAGGCTGTATACACCCCAGGCAGCCTTGAGCAAGGTGGGGCAGGAGGCAGGACAAACATGGATCTTGTGAAGAGTGAGGATGAAAAGCAAGTATCTCACAGCCTGGCTCAGAGACCCCTCTGCTTGATTAGCACCCCCCTGCTTCCAACTGTCCCCCATACTGCCTCCCCTCCCCTCCCCTGTCCTGGCCACGGCTGCTCAGGCACAGTTCGCCTGCCGTATGTAAGCATAAACCACAGCCTTTACTTGCTCTAGCCGCTCACCTCTTTGTCCTCTACTTTCAGCTTTTCTTTTAGGTAGGAGTTGGCTACAACAAGGAGGGCCTCGTCGGGCCACCGCTGGAACCAGTCCACGGTGCAGGAACTGATCATGGAGGGGTAAACTCGACAGTTATGACGGAAGTTAGGTCCCATGGTACTTATCATACAGACATGCAGATTTTTAGATACTTTCTGAAATTGAGGAACATACGTGCTGTTAAAATGTAATTCATTACTTTGAGAGAGATACTATATTGGAAATTCCATTTAAAGCTTGTCTCGACTGTTTCCTAAATGGATATACTCTCAAGAGACTGAGTGTGTGCTGTCTGCCACCAGCAGGGCTCTTCCAGGGAGCAGGGAACCTCAGAGCCCTTCTGCCCCACTTGACTGTGCCTGCTATTGATGGTGGGCCCAGCACCAACTCTTGTGTGTGTGTGTGTGTGTGTGTGTGTGTGTGTGTGTGTGTGTGAGAGAGAGAGAGAGAGAGAGAGAGAGAGAGAGAGAGAGAGAGAGAGAGAGCGATGAGCCTACTGCTTAACTTTCCCTGGGGTGGTATGCCCTTAGTAACTTACAGAAACTCAGAGTATGAAAGCAGTCAGACTAATCAGTGCTGAAGAGGTGAAGGAGAGATGGCAGTCAGAGTGTCTCAGAGCTGCCAGGCTATGACGAGAGATGGCAGTCAGAGTGTCTCAGAGCTGCCAGGCTATGACAAGGCAATGGGAGCTGGTGTGTAGGTCTTAGGCTAACCACCAGTTTCTTTTTTCTTTCTTTCTATGATTAAGATAACTATTAATTTCATTCAAAACTAGATTTGGCAGCATGCCACTTTGCATGTTGGGCAAGTCTCTCTGTGCCAGGAGCAATCCAATGTCCTGGCATGTGAGTACAGATACTAGACTGGTGCTGAAATCTGCCTGCGAGACTCAATTGATCCACTCAGTGGCTGTGGCCGAGTCCTTGGCAGGACTGGCTGCAGGACACAGATCCCTTTCCTTTTGTTTCCATGGGCCACTTTACAACAATCCACAGAGCTAGAGTGCTCTCAGCAGATAGCACACTTCTGTTAGCTCAGAGTCCAACAGGTAGAAACCATTGACATCTCTAGGTAACAAGCAAATGTTTGCCACAGAAGTATGGTAAAGCTGAAAACCAGAAAGGCTGCAGGGCTTCCAGGTATCTATTCATCTTGTTTGTCTCCATCACCTGGATTCTAGTTCTGGGATCTAAAAATGGATGCTCTTTTTAAACTCACTGAATAAACTTAAGGAATTACATAAGACTTGAAGATCATGTACAGGATTATAAATATAAATTTACCACAACTGTTGGGCACTGGGCTATGCACAATCTGGTCTCCAGTTGAGCTGAGGTGTAGAACCCCAGGACCTGGTGGTGATAATTCACCTACATGGGATGGTAGGCGTTCCCTCATGTCTCCTGGAACCCTGGATCCTGTAGAAGTTACCGCCCCCACAGCCCCCACAGTAGAAGCATGGCTAGTAGTCATGTACACAATGTCCCAAGCTTCTGACCTTCAGGCTAGACTTCTCCCAGTTACCTAGCAACAACAAGTTAACAGCCCACCATAAGAGGGGCTACTTGGCCCCACCTTACTCTCTCCTCTCCTCATCTTCTCACTCTCTTACTCTCTCTCCTCTTACTCTCTTACTCTCTCCCTTCACACTCTCTCTCTCTAACTTCTTACTCTCTAGCCTTTCCTCTCTCTCTCCTTTCCCCCTTCTCTTCTCTTGGCCATGGCTCTTCTCTCTCTCTTTTTTACCTTCTCTCTTTCCCCCTGCCTTTCTACAATAAAGCTCTAAAACCATAGATTGTCTCTGTTCATCAAGGCCCACTGTGCTTGGACGATGGGATAGGCTTTCCTCTAATGAGCTGTTTCTAATCTCCTGATGGAAGGCCTTCCCGTGCTCCAGTCAAGGACCAGACTAAGGACTCTCACCTGCGTGGGAACCTCTCTCCCTCTGCCTTCTCTCCCATAACTCTGGGGCCAAGGGTGTCACCCCGGGGCCCTTGGTATCAGGGGCTGCCCCTTGTCCACCCCCGTCGAGTAGGATCAGTGGCTTAGATGCCCACCGGGGCCAAGTGGAAAGTGTAGGACAGCCCTCCCCTATCTGCCTGCCCAGAGCACAGGAGCTCTGGCTGGACATGGGCTCTTTCCCTCCCCCTCTTCCCCTACATCTCCCTTTGTCCACACATGACAACTTGATAAAATCAAGACACAAAACAGTACCCTTTGGAATAATGAGAGTAAATATTTTCTATCTTCTATGCAAGTCGACTGCTCGGCAAATGATCTGACTCTCATAATGATAGAATCCAGCTCCTCATTTTCAAACATATTAGAAATCTTTCCTGCATTGATAATGTAGTTCAAATCTTCCAGAAGTGTTACCTTAAGGGAAACATACATTAACCAGGAGTGAATAAATCATACATCCTATATTAAACAGATTAAGAAAGTAACCAATACTACTTATGATAAAAAATACCCAAACCTGACCATCTTAATCCAAACTCACCAGAATAAGCTTCATCCGCCCGCCATCAATTCAGACATGTCAGGGAGACATATACTGGGTACCCAGTGGATACTACGCACCTGGGTACAGGGCAGCAAACCAGTCAGGGACCTTGTTTCAAGCAGTTAAAAGAACTCTTAATATGCCCACATCCGCCTCTGACCAGAGGAAAAGCTAGAAATCGCTTGGTGGAGGTATTATTTTAATTTAAACTAGTCTCTTTCTTTCTCTCCCTTTCTTTCCACAAACTTTCATCTCAGCCTTTGGCCTGAGACAGTTTTCTAGAAAACCATCGATGACATTGGGATGGTAGGCACCATGCATGGTAGAACAGCATCTTTTGCAACTAGAAAGAAAGGCTGTTGATAAGCCTCAAGCAGATCAGTAGGGCAGAATGTTCAGATTTGGAGAAGGAAGAAAACACAGAAATGGCAGACCATTTAGACTTTTATCTAATAAATAGAGAGCTGGAAGTAGGAGAAAAGCAGGACAGGGTTTCAAATAATATTTACAAGTGTATTTTGTTAGAATACAAGTCACATACAACATCCCTGGACACAATTTGTGCAGAGTAGTGGGGAAGTTTTTGCTTGCAAGTAAACAACAATCATGTAAGGAAAACCCTGATGGTGATGGATAAAGGAGAGGAAAGCCAGGTACCCTAAGCTGCTCCAGCAGCATAGATTGCACACTCCTCTGTACACATCTGTGGAGCAGAGGACAGAAGGAGTTCTGATATGAGGTGCTTGGTTTTTTGCTATGAGGAGTAATTACTTCTAATCGGCTGATTAAGATGGAAATGACAAAGATGGGAAAGACTTGTGCTGTTTGTCCTCTCGGAACGGCAGTGTGACTGCAGACACTGCCTGTGGGCTCTGACTGAATGAGCAGAGAGAGAGTATAGAGGGCTGAAGTGGCGAGTGAGCAGGAAAACACACACAAATGTGAACCCTCTGGGGTGGGGGTGGGACACCAACATCAGCATCCCCTCCATCAAATAATGGAGACATGGGGGCACGTACATGCTCTTGTAAGTTGGTCACCATGACAACCGTGCGGGTCTCTTCCAAACCTGACTGAATAAACACCTTCTTTAACATTTCTTTGAACTCTGAGATGGCGTAGTTGTGAGAGATAGGCACTTTGCATACTTTGTATTCTGCCACGTAGCAGGCTATGGTCGCATACGTTTCCTTCCCACAGCCATCAGCTCCCATCTTGACAAGAGAAAGAGGTAAATTCATGTGTCCTGGCCTTCGGAATTTAGGTCAGTGCAACACTACTTCTTTGACAAGCACAACGCTCTAAGTTCTATTCCCAGCGTACACAAATAAACATCCACAAGAACAAAGGAAGCAATTCCTATGTACTTTCTGGGAATTGATTAATAAGTGTTAGTATAAATAATAATATAATAAAAATAAATAATAAAAATATATAGAGTATTTTGATAGGATTATTCACAGTCAGCATAATTCAGGCTATAAGACAATTATCTACATTTGATACCTTCTTTTAAAATATATGAAATTTTATTGTACTTATAACCTGGAAAATAGCAAAAATTGACTCATAAACCAATAGTGTGCCATGATCCATATCTGATGCTTCATCCATAAGACACTAGAAAGGTATTTCTTTTAGGCAGTAATGTTCTTCAGCAATGATGAAGTTACCTTACACATCCATCTGTGCACACTGAGCTGAGGATGTAGTGTGATGACTGCTTACCTGACATGCACCAAGCTGTGGGCTGATCCCCCACAGCACACAAAATAGGGCAAGGTGGCATACTCCTGCGACCCCATAACTTGAGAGGCAGAGGAAGGGGGATCATAAGTTCAATGTCGACCGAGGCTACAAAGGGTGTTCAAGGCGGGCCTGGGATATGTAAAGAAGACCCTGTCTTAAAAAGATCAAAATTGCAAACACCAAGGTTCAGTCTTTAGCTGTGAAGTCCTGTGGTTTTGACACATATATAGTATACTGAATTCCCTCTTAGCAAGTGCTTGGCAACCAACCATTGATCCCCAACATCCATATGGTTCTGTCCCTCCACCTGCAACCTCGGAAATGCCAGGAGCCAGTCAGTCCTGGCAACGGCCAGGTCCCGAGAGGAGTTACGGAGTCAGTGATGGAGGGGTGAGCTGGGCACTGAGTGGGGGGAACCTTGTATCCTGACTACCTGGCAGTCAGAGTGCTTCTTTATACAGAACTCTGTAGGCAGGGATAGATTCATGTTCCAAAACATAGATGGTATCATTTTCTGGACACGTGCTTTAACTTCCCCTTAGTCATACATTTAGTCATCACTGATAAACATGACAGAGTTATGTTTACATCATTTTCCCTCATCAGCCCCATAACTCAAGATTTAAAATTCTTGTGGTCCCAAGGGCACTAGACAGAGAGAAACTCTTCAAGCCAGCCTGGACAGATTGCCATGTCCCAAGCAGTGCATTATCAGCTTTTAATGGTTAGAGAGCTAATTGTCATTAGGCCCACAAAAAATCTTCAGGCCAAGGCTGCTGCAGTTATTTTTAATTTCTGCCATAGTATGATGTTTGTATTTTATAATCTCTGAAGAATTTATTTATATGTCTAATATTGGTGTTCTTTTACTCCCCACATGAGCTAACTTTTCTAAAAACGGAGGTCTTAGGACTTTGTTCTTTTATCATTTCTCTGCAAGTTTGAATCCTTGTGTAGGGCGGAGGTAACTCTAGCCAGTCTGTTTGCTGCTTTATTTTCCCTTGAGGGGCATGCCACATGAGGCCCCCAGTCTTATATGGCACACATTGCCCGAGTGCCCAGTAAGACGAGGCTTATGGCCTGACCTGCTGCTGACTTCGCTAGCCCAGCAAACCCTGTTTACCTAAGTTTACTTTGTTCTGATTATCTTCTCCCTGAGGAAACCCAGGGACTGGTGGATGTCCCAAGAATATCTTGAAGTCAGAGCCTCATAAGGAGATCTCTGATGTCTCTGAGTCATAACCTCCAGGGTGAGAGGAAGACCTTCAAGTAAGGCCAGATAAGGATATCTCCTTAAAAGTGGGAGGGGTGATATGTTCAGGACTTTCCAGAGAAAGCCTAGAAGCAGTACTCCTGGGAGAGGTGTAAATGATTCATTAAGAAAAATTTCTATCAATCTAGTATCCCAAGTTGTACAAATATTAAGAGACCCTGGGGAAGGCAACACGTGGAGACCAAGACCAGAAGTGGAAGACTGCTTCCATTAAATATGGCCATACAACGGAATTGTGATGGAATTGCAATGATGTAAGTATATCTTCTTCCACATTACCTTATCTCTCACTGCTTCGTGGCTTGTGTGTTGGAGCTGTTGGGTGGGTGTTGGTGTGTGTTCATGGCTGCATGTGAGTGGACGGGCCCCTCTGCTTGCATGTGGAGGCCACGAGTCCACCCCAGATCTTCAGGAGCCATGCACCTTCATTTTTTAAAAATTGGATATTTATTTATTTACATTTCAAATGTTACCCTCTTCCCAGTTTCCTCTCTGCAAACCTACCCACTCCATTCCCTCTGCTTCTATGAGAGTGCTCTCCACCCCCACACCCATCCACTCCTGCCTCACTGCCCTAGCATTTCTCTACCTGGAGACATCGAGCCTTCACAGGACCAAGGGCCTCCCCTCCCATTGATGCCAGAGAAGGCCCCTTCAGCTCCTTCAGTCCTTCCCCTAATTCCTCTACTGGGCTCGCTGTGCTCAGTCCAATGGTTAGCTGCAAGCATCCTCATCTGTCTTGGTCAGGATCTGGCAGAGCCTCTCAGGAGACAGCTGTATCAGGCTCCTGTTAGCAAGCACTTGTTGGCATCAACAACAGTGACTGGGGTTGGTGTCTGCATGTGGGATGGATCCCCAGGTGGGGCAGTCTCTGGATGGCCTTTCCTTCAGTATTTCTTCCACTCTTTGTTCCTGTTTTTCCTTTAGACAGGAGCAATTCTGGGTTAAAATTTTGGAGATGGGTGGGTGGCCTTATCCCTCAACCAGGGGGCCATGCCTAACCTCTGGATATGGTCTTGACAGGTTCTCCCTCCCCTGTGTGGGGTATTTCAGCTAATGTCATCCCCATGGGGTCCTGGGAGGCTCTTGCTTTCCTGGTATCTGGGACTTTTCTGGTTGGTACCCCCAGTTCCCCATCCCCCATTGATACACACCCTGATAAATTTCCTGACCCTCTGTACCTCTCCTCCATCTCCTCCCATACCTGATTCTTCCACTCTTTTTCCCCTCCCCCTCTTCTCTTCCTCCCAAGTCCCCCCTCCCCACCCTCTACTTCCCTTGATTATTTTGTTCCCCCTTCTAAGCATCCACTCTTTGGTCTTCCTTCTTTTTGAGCTTCATGTGCTCTGTGAGTTGTATCGTGGGTATTCCATGCTCTTTGCCTAATATCCACTTATCAGTGAATACATGCCATGTGTGTTCTTTTGTGACTGAGTTACCTCACTCAGGATGATATTTTCTAGATCCATCTCTTTGCCTGGGAATTTCATGAAGTCATTGTTTTAAATAGCTGAGTAGCATTCCATTGTGCAAATGTACCACATTGTCTGTATCCATTCCTCTGTTGAGGGACATCTGGATTGTTTCATAACTTCTGTTAGTTTCACTGTGGCTCTGTTTAATTTCTGTTTCCATGATCTGTCCATTCGTGAGAGTGGGGTGTCGAAGTCTTCCACTATTATTGTGTAAGGTGTAATGTGTGCTTTGAGCCTTAGTAAAGTTTCTTTTATGAATGTAGGTGCCCTTGCATTTGGAGCAGAGATGTTCAGAATTAAGAGTTCATCTTGGTAGATTTTTCCTTTGATGAGTATGAAGTGTCCTCTTCCTTATCTTTTTTTGATAATGTTTGGTTGAAAGTTGATTTTATTCAATATTAGAATGGCTACTCCAGCTTGTTTCTTGGGACCATTTGCTTGGAAAATTGTTTTCCAGCCTTTTACTCTCAGGTAGTTTCTGTCTTTGTCACTGAAGTGTATTTCCTGAATGCAGCAAAATACTGTGTCCTGTTTACATATCCAGTCTGTTAGTCTATGTCTTTTTTGGGGAATTGAGTCCATTGATGTTAAGAGATATTAAGGAAAAGTGGTTGCTACTTCCTGTTACTTTTGTTGTTAGATGTGGAATTATGTCTGTGTGGCTATCTTCTTTTGGGTTTGTTGAAAGATTACTTTCTTGTTTTTTTTTTTTTATTTTTTGTAGGGTGTAGCTTCTATCCTTGTGTTGGCTTTTCCCATATATTATTCTTTTAGGGATGGATTTGTGGAGAGATATTGTGTAAATTTGGTTTTGTTATAGAATATCTTGGTTTCTCCATCTATGGAAATTGAGTTTTGCCTGAATTGGCATTTGTGTTCTCTTAGGGTCTGTATGACATCTGCCTAGGATCTTCTAGCTTTCATAGTTTCTGGTGTAATTCTGATAAGTCTGCCTTTATGTGTTACTTGACCTTTTCCCCTTACTGCTTTTAATATTCTTTATTTAATGCATTTTGTGTTTTGGTTATTATTATGTGGGAGGAACTTTTTTTTCTGGTTGAATCTATTTGAAGTTTTGTAGCCTTTTTGTATGTTTTTGAGCATCTCTTTCTTCAGGTTAGGGAAGTTTTCTTCTATAATTTTGTGGAAGATATTGACTGGCCCTTTAAGTTGGGAATCCTCACTCTCTTCTGTACCTATTATCCTTAGGTTTCATCTTCTCATTGCATCCTGGATTTCCTGGATGTTTTGGGTTAGGAGCTTTTTGCATTTTGAATTTTCTTTGACTGTTGTGTCAATGTTTCCTATGGTATCTTCTGCACCTGAGATTCTCTCTTTTATCTCTTGTATTCTGTTGGTGATGCTTGGGTCTATGACTCCTGATCTCTTTCCTAGGTTTTCTATCTCCACGGTTCTCTCCCTTTGTGATTTTTTTTATTGTTTCTATTTCCATATTTCAGATCCTGAATGATTTTGTTCAATTCCTTTACCTGTTTGTTATTTCCTGTAATCCTTTAAGGGATTTTTATGTTTCTTCTTTAAGGGCTTCTACCTGTTTACCTGTATTCTCTTGTATTTCTTTAAAGGAGTTATTTATAGCCAGGCGTGGTGGCGCACGCCTTTAATCCCAGCACTCGGGAGTCAGAGGCAGGCGGATGAGTTCCAGGACAGCCAAGGTGAGTTCCAGGACAGCCTGGTGAGTTCCAGGACAGCCAAGGCTACACAGAGAAATCCTGTCTCGAAAAACCAAAAGAAAAAAAAAAAGGAGTTATTTATGTCCTTCTTAAAGTCCTCTATCATCATCATAAGATGTGATTTTTAAATTAGAGTATTGCTTTTCTAAGTGTTAGGGTATCCAGGGCTTGCTGTGGTGGGTGAACTGGGTTCTGATGATGCCAATTAGCCTTGGTTTCTCTTGCTTATGTTCTTGCCCTTGTTTCTAGCCATCTGGTTACCTCTGGCATTAGCTGGTCCTGCTGACTCTGACTGTGGCTTATCCTTCCTGTAAGACTGTGTGGTGTCCTTTCTCCACCAACATAGTTGGTTCAATGACCAGAGCCGTGCAGCACCCAATGGCATCCATTGTTTTGTTAACTAGGCTAAGAGAGCCCGGTACCCCTGCAGCCAGGTTCTGCACGTCTCCTAGGTCACCCAGCTCCGCCCAGCTTACCAGAGGCCCACCTACGACCAGCCCACCTGCGCAACCTGAGAGATGTCACGAGACTTCAGGGTTCCCGCCAAACTCCAGAACACCTGCCCAGAAGACTGGGGGCGGGGTTTCCCTTCCTTTATCCCCAAATGCTTGTCCACCCTTAAACAGTCGTTCTAAGCAGAAGCAACCATGTAGCCTCGGAGTTCTTCTTTCTTCCCCCTCTCCCTTAGTTTCATTTCAGCTTCGGGCCAATCCTCCAGGAACCCAGTCCACTGCGGGCAGTGGACCCCAACAAGACTGTATGTCAGTACTCCTTGGAGACCAGTTGTCTTTGGCAGGAATTTGGGTATGGAGAGCTGTGGCACAGGGTCAGCTCCAGGCTATGGTTCCTATGTCCTGATGGCTCTGGGAGGGTCCCTCTTGGGCCAGGAATTTTAGCAGAAGTGGTGATCTCACCTGTGTTCTCAGCGTCAGCTGCAGGCACAGATGGACTCCACCTTCATTTTTGAGACAGGTTCTTTTACTGGGAACCGGGAGTTGCTGATCTAGAAAGCCTGGCTAGTCAGCAAGCCTGAGTTCAGCATTTTACACAGGTGCTGGTTACACAGGTGCTGGCTACACAGATGCTGGCTACACAGATGCTGGCTACACAGGTGCTGGCTACACAGGTGCTGGCTACACAGGTGCTGTCTACACAGGTGCTGGCTACACAGGTGCTGGTTACACAGGTGCTGGCTACACAGGTGCTGGTTACACAGGTGCTGGCTACACAGGTGCTGGCTACACAGGTGCTGGTTACACAGGTGCTGGTTACACAGGTGCTGGCTACATAGGTGCTGGCTACACAGGTGCTGGCTACACAGGTGCTGGTTACACAGGTGCTGGTGATCAAATTCTTTTTGCTTCTGCAGCACACAGTTTAGTGACATAGCCATGGTCCAGTCTCAGCTTACTTATTTTTAATCTCTGAATAATATTCTACAGCACAAGTTATTACACGCTTGTTGTAGTTCATCTTGGTAACGTTTAAGCTTTGGCCATTATGAGTAAAGTTGTTTTATCATTCATGGGCAAGACTGTGTGTGTGGCTATAAAATTTCTAGTATATAGGAGCATGCTTGCGGGATCATATATCCAGACTATGTTTAGCTTTGTAAGACATTGCCAAGCCATCTCTCAAAAGTAACTGTGCCATGTGCATCCCTACCAATAGTTAAGTCCTGGTGGTCTGTCCCCCCCCCTCCCCCCCGGTCGACTGCTGTGATGGCTCCTTAGGACTCTGGTTCACTTGATGCTCAGGTGCTGCTATTATCACAGGTTGGTTTCCTCGGTGAGAATGCATTCTGAGAATGTTTTCTTGAGGTCCTGTGAAGCATCTGTTCATTTTCAACTGGGCTGTTGGCCCTTTTGACTTTCTTCAAGTAAGATTATGTAGAATTATGAATAAAGACACTTGCATATATATATATTTTTTCCATTCTGAATCTGCCCTCTATCTATTGCCCAACTCTCTGGCATGCTGTTTAGCCTCTTCTGAGTCTAGAATCATGAGCTAAATAAGTCTAGGTAGCTTTATGTTTCCCAGACACAAATATTTTTGCTATAGCTACTCAAAATGGACTAGAGTCTTTGTCTAGCCTTGGTATTGGTATTGCTAGACAGAAAGAGAAGTTGGAGATTCATCCCTCTATTTTCTCAAAGAGTCTGTGAAATGTTGGAATAAACTCCTCCTTAAACAGTTGTTAGAATTCCCCAGTGAAGCTGTTTGACTTTGAGATTGTCTTGTGGGAAGTTTCAGAATTTTTAGTTAGATTTCTTTATTTGTGACAGGACCTCTAAGACTTTCAAGTTCTTCAATTTTTCTTAGTGTCTGTGATAATTCTCAACTTGGCAAGACCTAGAATCATCTGGGAGACAGGCCTCTGGGCAAGCTTGTGAGGGAATTCTCTTGGTTACATTAATTGATGAAGAAAACTCATCTGACTGAGATCCTGGCCTGTGTAAATGGAGAAAGGAAATGGATCAGTGCGCATCATCCTCTTTTGAGTGTGGATGTCATGTGACCCGCTGCTTCAGGTTCCTGCTGCCTTGAAATTCCTGCTGTGATGAACTGTCTCTGCACTGCAAGCCCAAAGGAAACCTTTCTCCTTGAAAGTTGAAGTTGCTCCTGTCAGGGTATCTTTATCACAGCAACAGGAAAAGAAGCTGAGACAATTTCTATGTAGGAACCCCCCGTTCATGTAAGTAATCCAACTGACTACTTACTGAGGACGCCTTATTGCTCTAACGGCAGTACTGACTTAACTACTGGTTTTAAAAACGTGAGTCTCACTCACCTCATGGCACTGAGACTCAGAGGATTTTCTTGATCCTCTAAAGAACCAACTTTCAGGTTTATTAAAATCCTCACTTGTTTTTCTGTTGCTTCTTTTCTACTCCATTCAATACGGTTATCATTATTTTTATTATTACTTGCCTTGGGTTTGATTACCTTTTGTTTTTGTAGTTTCCTTTTTGTCGTCTAGAGTATTGGTTTGAAGTTTCTTCTTTTTAAGTATAAGCATTTAGACCTATAGATTTCCTATGGATATTCCTTTAGACATGTATTGTAATTGCTTTCTTTTTTCCAAGGTATTTTCTAATTTGCCGATTTTCAAAATTTATCAGATCTATAGTCACCTTAGAGACAAATGCCAGGGCATGTCTGTGAGGATTTCTAGATTAGGCTAACTGACTTGAGAAGATCGACCATGGTGGGTGTCACCAACCTACAGGCTGGAGTCCCAGACGACACAGATGGAAAGCCTCATGCAATGCCACGTTTAGAAGGGACACAACGTCAAGACAGCAGCTGAGTGGGGACAGATTTACTTTGTACTGTGTTACAGATAACATGTCCATGTGCCAACTTTTTTTTTCTACCTTCTCATTTCAAACTCTCCTTCTAATTTTGTCATTAATGTCTTTTTAAGAAAGATTGGTTAAGTAAAAATCTAGTTGTTCTGCATGTGAGATAGGTCCTTTAAAAAAAAAAGTTAGAGGCAGGAGGATTTCTGAGTTCGAGGCCAGCCTGGTCTACAGAGTGAGTTCCAGGACAGCCAGGGCTATACAGAGAAACCCTGTCTTGAAAAACCAAAAAAAAAAAAAAAAAAAAAAAAGTTATAAATAAAATATAAATGGTACCCATAAATAACAAATTAAATAATGTGTTTATGTAATTGGCTAAATATTATGGATTAAAATTGCTTTATTACATTTATTGTATATGTGTGTGTTTATGCATGTATACACATGAGTAAAGAGGTTCGCAGGAGTAAGTTTTCCTTCTCCCATGTGAGTCCTCAGATCACACGCAGGTTATTAGGTTTGGCAGCAAGCATTTTTACCCACTAAGACAGCTTGCAGGCTTAATATTATGGATTTTATTTATCTTTTCACAACCGTATCTCTCTTCTAAGTCTTTGGAAGTTTAAATTAGCTGTCTCGAATTCTCTTAAGAGACAAATCTTTGTGCAATGGCTCTTATTTCTAAATCAATTTCCAAGTTGATGTACTATTTTTGAAGTCGGGATCCACCTGTGTAGATAGCAGATTAATGCTAGGATAATTACATTTGGTGGCCAGCACATCTGTTTAGTCATACCAAGGGCCTTTCCCCAAACAGATAACATGTCCTTGTGCCAAC
>LR754506.1:9020-40120 GCA_902729485.2 Mus minutoides
GCTCACAGTCAGCTATTAGATGGAACACAGGGTTCCCAAGGAAGGAGCTAGAGAAAGTACCCAAGGAGCTGAAGGGGTCTTCAACCCTATAGGTGGAAGAATAACATGAACTAACTAGTACCCCCTGAGCTCATGTCTCTAGCTGCATATATAGAAGAGGATGGCCTAGTTGGCCATCATTGGCAAGAGAGGCCCCTTGGTCATGCAGACTTTATATGCCCCAGTACAGGGGAATGCCAGGGCCAAGATGTGGGAGCGGGTGGGTAGGGGAGCAGGGCTGGGAGGGAAGAGGGTATAGGGAACTTTCTGGATAACACTTGAAATGTAAATGAAGAAATTATCTAATAAATGTTGGGAAAAAAAATAAGACAGGGTGAAATATATTGTTCTCATAGAAACTAGTTAATTGTTAGTGCCAACTCAGACACCAAGGACCAGACTGACAGGGAAATGAATTCATGTGTTTCCATTTCCCTACTTTTAATATAATACGTTCAGATACTTTCTTTAGTGCTTGGTAAGATCATGTTGATATAAGAGTTGATCAAAAATTTTCATGGCTGACCTATCAGTATTAATGATTAGTAATCATTGATCATGTCTCCTTATCTGGAAGATATATTTTACACATTATATAATATATCATATACAATCTGGATTCCACAAATGAAAATTAATGGCATGCTTCATTTTGATCTTCCCTTACTATGTATCACATGGTCATTTCCAGTTGTTATTTTTCTTTCTGTATGTATAATCTGGTTCCTTTTTAAAGTAGAATAAGCAGTTATTCTGTATATATTACCTTACTTATTTAACATATTTATCCTATTTAAAGAGAGTAGACAACTCTGTTGATTCCCTCATGTGGATATTTTGAAGCAGGACAAAATAACTATATATTGGCAGTATCTTGCCTAAATACTGATTCATATTCTGTGAATGACCAGGCATGGCTAGTTCTATTATTTGGAGGATTGTGTTCTCCTTTTCAAGAAAAGCCTGCTTATTGTTTTTGTGTATGTCATACTGACATTCTCAACAACATTTTATACAGATTTCATTTTTTTCTGCATCCTCAGCAGAATTTGCTTTATTTCCCTTTGTTGTGAGCACAGCTACTCCTGCTGGTTTTTTATCTTCTCCTTACTTGGTGGATCATTTCCTGGATTCTGGACATGGTCACTGCTATAGTTTCCTGCACAAGATTGAACCTGTCAACATTTTATCATAAATGGAGGACACCTTTATGAGTTCCCACTCTTTAGTAACAAACTACTAGAAGATAATAGCTGTTGGGAAATGCTGTGGAATTCTTCTCAGTGGTATAGCCATTGACAAGCTGCTATGTTCCAGTACAAAAGCCCCAAATTATATTCATGCAAAGAAAATTTAGTCATTGATTCAAATAAAAAAATTGCACTTGTGGTATTGATAATACGAGTTTTGGTGTTAATGGAAAGAAGAGAATTAGTATATATAAAATAGCAATATAAAATCCTATATATAAAATAGTTACTATTTATGATTTTAAATGATGTAATTTCCAAAGCATTTCATGAGTGAAAATAAAAGGAAATAAAACAGAATGAACAACACAAGGAGAATATGTGATGACATTGAATGAATACAAACATATACTGTAGATTTCCTAGTAAAAGGAGAAAAAGGTCAACATACAGAAATCTTAGTTAATGAAGTATTATCTAAACTTCAGGGTCCTGGAAGCTCAAATTCTCTTAAATAATTTCAGTGCAAAAGACCTGTTCTAAAATTATACTACCAGAAAAAAAAAAAAAAAACCAACCCTAAGATATGAAGAGAGAGAGAGAGACAAATAAGATATGAAGAGAGAGAGAGAGACAAATGGGGGTGGCTAAGTTATATTTAAGGGAATCCTATTAGATTGACATCAATTTCATAATGATCTTCTAATAGTGAAGAAATAATTGTATTTTTACCCAAACTTCTAGCAAATAATAGGAGCAAAATAATTCCCTTCCAACCAAAATCTACAATTACTAGGAAAAACTCACACATGAAAGAAAAATAAGCACTCTTTCGAAACAAAGGAAAGGTAGTTTAACCAGAAAATTGGTTTAAATTCATTAAATTTATCCCACTATGTATATGTATATGTATAATATACATATTAAGAATATGTATAAGAATATATGTATATATAGACATATATTCTTATACATATTCATGCCCAGGAAAGTCAGAAGAAAAAAAATCATCGGATTCCCTAGAACAGAATTTATAAATGGTTTTAAACCATCATATGCATGCTAAGAACTGAACCCAGGTCCTCTCCAAGACCAGCCCATGCTCCTTTCTGTGGAGCCACCTCTCTAACATGTGTTATCACTTCATCTATGATTTCAAATGTTCTGTCCCCACTTTTTAAATTTAAATGCCCTTGGTTATTCATGGTGTCACATGTCAGAAAGCTAAACATATATAACTTCCCACAGAAGTTCCCTTAATCTACTTTTGCCCCAGTTTCCCCATCAATTAAATTGTGAAAACAATAACATTTATTTTGGAGTATACTTCTGTAGTTTTAAGCAACTTTGATCCTGTCTGTGGTGGAGGATAGAACTCTCATCATTTGAATGATTTTGCTTTAATTGGCAAATCCCCCAGGTTTTCAATGGACTTTTTCAAGCACTTTCTTCTTTATGTACTTTCGAACTTCCCCTTCAGAAAGGGAAATAAGATATTATTCTCCTATCTAACATACTCTTCAGTCAGCATTTTTATTCTCACCATTTCACTACTGTTTACTCAATGATGTTGGTTACTTGATAGTAACCACTGTCACCTTGTTGCATACAGAGAATTATATCTTCAAACAATTCTTTTAGATTTTGTCATATAACACAGTTAAAAAGGAATTCTATGCTACAACTATCATAAAATAAAGATTTTTATAACTAATTGATATGTCAAATTTAACTGTCCTTGGTTATTAATGGAATAAAATGTTAGAAATCTTTAAATATCTATCTCCCCCAGAAATCACATTCCTCTCCTTAATTATGATTAAAGAATTCATAGCTGGGTATTTGAGTGACATAAAATTAAATAAGATCACAATATACAGGAACGAAAAATAAAATAAATAAATAGAATAACCTAAAATCTCAGACATATGTCCAGATTAATGGCCTGTTTTGCTTTAGGTGTGAATAGGTAGATAAACATATAGATAGAGATTACCTACCTATAACCTGTTTTTCTCTCTGACTGTGTAGTCACCAGGTGTACACTTAAAGTGTGGGACTGTAAAAATGCCAAATTCTGAAGGTTTATGGCTTTAAAAATTGCTGAGTACTACTCAGCCATTAAAAACAATTACTTCATGAAATTCACAGCCAAATGGATGGAACTAAAAAATATCATCCTGAGTGAAGTAACACAGTCACAAAACTTCTGACACAATAAAGAATTTTTGTTATTTTATTAAAAAGTTTCCGTTGTAACAAAATAATCTGACTGGGGTATAAGATAAGATGGGGACATAAAGGAAAGAAATAAAGCTAATTTTATTTTGGTCTCTCTTGCTCATGTTCTTCCTCTACTTCTTCCCCGTCTGATTCTCTGCTTTCACCATGTGGTTCCCTCCTGGGAGGGATCAAAATCTAGTTGAATCTATTTCACAAGACAACAGCCACTTTACCATTATTCACTGTATCCATATAGTTCATCCTTTTGACAACTAAAAATTGAATTACATTAATTATCTCTATGTGTCTTAAGAAATCATATCACTTAAATAGGAGTGATAATTCTTTAAGGAAAACAAAACATAGTAAAAATTATTTTACTGTCATTTGCGATCCAAAATGCTCAGGAAAATATACTATCTATTGGAAAAACATTGGAAAATTTATGCCTCTTAACATCAAATACTCTTACCATTTGTAATGAAATCAATACTCCAGATACAACAAATGCAGTAAGAAGGGAAGCAAATTCCCCCAAGAGGAGTAGACAGCAGGAAATAATCAAACTCAGAGCTGAAATAAACCAAGTGAAAACAAAAAGAACTATTCAAGAATCATCCCAACCAGGAGCTGGTTCTTTGAGAAAATTAACAAGATAGATAAAACCTTAGCCAGACTAACAAGACAGTATCCGAATTAACAAAATCAGAAATGAAAAAGGAGACATAACAACTGATCCTGAGGAAATCCAAAACATCATCAGATCCTACTACAAAAGCCTATACTCAACAAAACTGGAAAACCTGGATGAAATGGACAACTTCCTAGACAGATACCAGGTACCAAAATTAAATCAGGATCAGATTAACAATCGTAACAGTACCATTTACCCTAAAGAAATGGAAGCAGTCATTAATAGTCTCCCAACCAAAAAAAGCCCAGGACCAGATGGGTCTAGTAAACAGTTCAATCAGACCTTCAAAGAAGACCTAATTCCAACTCTCCTCAAGCTATTCCACAAAATAGAAACAGAAGGTACTCTACCCAATTCGATCTATGAAGCCACAATTACTCTGATACCTAAACCACACAAAGATCCAACAAAGGGAGAGGAGTTTAGACCAATATCCCTTATGGGTATTGATACAAAAATACTCAATAAAATCCTAGCAAACCGAATCCAAGAACACATCAAAAAGATCATCCATCACGACCAAGTAGGCTTCATCCCAGAGATGCAGGGATGGTTTAATATATGGAAATCCATCAATGTAATCCACTATATAAACAAACTCAAAGACAAAAATCACATGATCATCTCCTTAGATGCTGAGAAAGCATTTGACAAAATCCAGCACCCATTCATGATAAAAAGTCACGGAAAGATCAGGAATTCAAGGCCCATAACGAAACATAATAAAAGCAACCTACAACAAACCAGTGGCCAACATCAAAGTGAATGGAGAGAAGCTGGAAGCAATCCCACTAAAATAAGGGACTAGATCAGGCTGCCCACTTTCTCCCTACCTATTCAATATAGTACTTGAAGTCCTAACCAGAGCAATTTGACAACGAAAGGAGATCAAGGGGATACAAATCGGAAAGGAAGAAGTCAAAATATTACTATTTGCAGATAATATGATAGTATATATAAGTGGCCCTAAAGATTCCACCAGAGAACTCCTAAACCTGATAAACAGCTTCAGCGCAGTAGCTGGATATAAAATTAACTCAAACAAATAAGTGGCCTTTCTCTACACAAAAGGTATACAGGATGAGAAAGAAATTAGGGAAACAACATCCTTCACAATAGTCCCAAATAATATAAAATACCTTGGTGTGACTTTAACGAAGGAAGTGAAAGATCTGTATGACAAGAACTTCAAGTCTCTGAAGAAAGAAATTGAAGAAGATCTCAGAAGATGGAATGATATCCCATGCTCATGGATTGGCAGGATTAATATAGTCAAAATGGCTATCCTGCTGAAAGCAATCTACAGATTCAATGCAATCCCCATCAAAATTCCAACTCAATTCTTCGCTGAGATAGAAAGGACATTTTGCAGATTCATCTGGAGTAACAAAAAACCTAGGATAGCAAAAAGTATCCTCAACAATAAAAGAACTTCTGGTGGAATCACCATGCCTGACCTCAAGCTGTACTACAGAGCAATTGTGATAAAAACTGCATGGTACTGGTACAACAACAGACAGGTAGACCAATGGAATAGAATTGAAGACCCAGAAATGAACCCACACACCTTTGGTCACCTTATCTTTGACAAGGGATCTAAAACTATCCAGTGGCAAAAAGACAGCATTTTCAACAAATGGCACAACTGGCGGTCAACATGTGGAAGAATGTGAATTGATCCATTTTTATCTCCTTGTACAAAGCTGAAGTCTAAGTGGATCAAAGACTTCCATATTAAACCAGAGACACTGAAATTCATAGGCGAAAAAGTGGGGAAAACCCTTGAAGATATGGGCAAAATTCCTAAACAGAACACCAATGGCCCATGCTGTAAGATCACAAATTGACAAATGGGATCTTATAAAATTGCAAAGATTCTGTAAAGCAAAAGATACTGTCAATAAGACAAAAAGGCCACCAAAGGATTGGGAAAGAATTTTTACCAATCCTAAATCTGATAGGAGGCTAATATCCAATATTTACAAAGAGCTCAAGAAGCTGAACGCCAGAAATTCAAATAACCCCATTAAAAATGGGGTACAGAGTTAACAAAGAATTCTCAACTGAACAATGCCAAAGGGCTGAGAAGCACCTTAAAAAATGTTGAAATCCTTAATCATCAGAGAAATGCAAATCAAAACAACCCTGAGATTCTACCTCACACCAGTTAGAATGGCTAAGATCAAAAATTCAGGTGACAGCAGATGCTGGCGAGGATGTGGAGAAAGAGGAACACTCCTTCATTGCTGGTGGGATTGCAAGCTGGTACAACCACTCTGGAAATCAGTCTGGCAGTTTCTCAAAAAACTGGACATAGTACTACCGAAAGATCCAGCAATACCTCTTCCTGGCATATACCCAGAAGAAATTCCAACTGGTAACAAAGACACATGCTCCACTATGTTCATAGCAGCCTTATTTATAATAGCCAAAAGCTGGAAAGAACCCAGATGTCCCTCATCAGAGTAATGGATACAGAAATTGTGGTACATTTACACAATGGAGTACTACTACTCAGCTATTAAAAACAATGAATTTATGAAATTCTTGAGCAAATGGATGTATCTGGTAGATATCATCCTGAGTGAGGTAACCCAATCGCAAAAGAAGTCACTTAATATGCACTCAATGATAAGTGGATATTAGCCCAGAAATCTAGAATACCCAAGATACAATTTCCAAAATACAAGAAAATCAAGAAAGACCAAAGAGTGAATACTTCATTCCTCCCTAGAATAGGGATTAAAATATATATGGGAGGAGGTGCAGAGACAAAGTTTGGAGATAAAATGAAAGGATGACCCATCCAGAGAGTGCCCCACATTATCAGCCACCAAATGCAGACACTACTGCATATGCCAGCAGGATATTGCTGAAAGGACCCTGATATAGCTGTCTCCTGTGAGGCTTTGACAGTCCCTGACAAATACAGAAGTGGATGCTCACAATCATCTATAGGGAAGAACACATGGTCCCCAATGTAGGAGCTAGAGAGAATACCCAAGAGCTGTAGGGGTCTGCAACCCCATAGATTGAACAACAATATGAACTAATCAGAACCCCCAGAGCTCATGTCTCTAGCTGCATATGTATTAGAAGATGGCCTAGTTGGCCATTATTGGGGAAGAAAGGCCCTTGGTCTAACAATGTTTATATGCCTCAGTACAGGAGAATGCCAGGGCCAAGTAGTGGGAGTGTGTGGGTAGGGGAGCAATGGCAGGTGGAGGGTATTGGGGACTTATGGGATAACACTTGAAATGTAAATGAAGAAATTATCTAATAAATAAATAAACAAACAAACAAAAAAGCAAAAAGAAAAGTTTGGGAGATGGCTCAGTATTTGAGAATCTGCCTGGCATATATGAAGCCCAATGTTCAATACTCAGCCCCTCAAGCACATAAGTGAATAAATAAATTAGCAACAAATAAATTAGCAATAAATAAGCGCTGGGTGTGGTGGCACAGACCTTTAATCCCTGCACTCAGGAGGCAAAGGCAGGCAGATTTCTGAGTTGGAGGACAGCATGGTCTACAGAGTGAGTTCTAGGACAATACAGAGAAACCCTGTCTCCCAATAAATAAATAAATAAATAAATAAATAAATAAATAAATGTAATAAGCCAGCCAAATGAGTTAGTCTCATTTAGGCTATCTAATGACAAAGCAATAACTCTGGCCAAAGAATACATCTATATACATTATCTACCAGGAAACAAGTGACAATGTACCCATTAAAATAATTAAAACAAACAAACAAACAAAACAAATGCAGTAAGAAATGATCAATGAACTACATGAAATAAAATGTTTTCTAATATTAGTATACAAATTCATAAAAACAGAATCTCAACATAGATATTTAGAAGTAATTACAATAAAATATCCACATCAACTGAGGATAGAAAATATCTTTGTAACGGGCACACAAATGAATGAATATATATATATATATATATATATATATATATATATATATATATATATATATATATATATATATATATTAGCTGGATCCCTTGGAACTGAAGTTAAAGACAGCTGTTTGTGAACTTGTGGGTAAGAATCATATCCAGCCCCCTGTCAGGAACACAAATGCTTTTAATCACTTTTCCGCAATCCCACAAATGATTTTAAATTTAAATCATCACCAATTTGAAATAAACTCAGTGTAATGCAAATAATATTCCTGAAATAGTTTCTAAACTTAGTGAACTCAGTCTAGAATTTATGTAGAATGTCAAAGAGCAACACAACTAACAAAATCTGAGGCCTAGAGTGGATTTATATCTTCTGACTTGATTGTACTCTGTTGTATAGAATTAGAATAATTAAGACTGTTGTCTACTCCTGCCTTAATGAGGCATTGCAGATTTTGCTGTGTCACATATGTGTCAGTAGATGCCAGAGAAGAGAGACACTATGTCTGCTCAGTACTTTGACTGGTGAACATCTAAATGATTAGTACCCTAACATTCCCTGAAAAAAACAGAGCCTGAGAAGACAAACCTAGTGCTAGGCAGTCCCAGACAGTCTCTCAGGATGGGGAAAAGGAAACTAGAAAACCCCACATAAGTTCTGGGGTCCAGGACCGGAGTGACAAAGAGCCATTGCAAGGTCCCACTTACGCAGGGAGGGCAAGTAGTAAGCCAAAAAGGACCACCAGACTGGCTTCATGGTGTCCAGAGAGCTAGTCTGAAATGACCACAACTTCAGAAACAGCCATGCCTGGAGGACAGACCATACCTGAAACAAACCCTGCCTGGGGCCATAATGCTCAAGCAGGCCATAGCACACCTGAGAGCACTTTTGAGATGATTCCCAGACAGGCAGAGACCACAAGACCTTCTAAGAGGATGTAACACAGGATCCCTAGTGAAAGAAGTAGAGACAATACCAAAGGAGCTAAAGGGGTCTGCAACACTATAAGCGGAACAACAATATGAACTAACCAGTAACCCCCAGAGCTATGTCTCTAGTTGCATATGTAGCAGAGGATGGCCTAGTTGGCTATCAATGGGAGGAGAGACCCTTAGTCTTGTGAAGATCATATGCCCCAGCACAGGGGAATGCCAGAGCAAGAAAGTGGGAGTGGGTGGGTTGTGGAGCAGGGCCCGTATAGGGGACTTTGGGGATAGCATTTGAAGTGTAAATGAAGAAAATATCTAATAAAAGAAAAAGAGGAGCAAGTGAATGGTGGATAAATAGGAGAGAAGAAATAGAAGAATGTAGTCACAAAAAAGACAGAATTGGAGACTAGAGGG
The DNA here is from genome assembly GCA_902729485.2 of Mus minutoides. Taxonomy (NCBI): domain Eukaryota; kingdom Metazoa; phylum Chordata; class Mammalia; order Rodentia; family Muridae; genus Mus; species Mus minutoides. The sequence continues at coordinate 18,428 of LR754506.1, forward strand.
TTATGAGTGACAGCCTAATGTGAGTAGCTGGTGATGACATCTAGGACCATAGTGAATTACTGACCTGTGCTGCCACCAGGGGGGCATGACTGGTTTCTGCTAGAACTAGATTAAATTATAATCAATGCCCTGACAGGCCCAGCACGTGATGGTGACTCTGTCTCCCAAAGATGCAGACAGGGAGGGTACAGACTGGGTCATCTGTATGTCGCATCTGCCACCTAGAGGTGAAAATGTAAGAAATATCCATGTGGTTATGCATGATAAGAAAGGACATGTCTGAAATTTGAGTTAACACTAATCACAGTCTAACAGTAAAACACTCATTTTAGTTCGTTCTTACCAGGAAACCAGAGCAACAGGACCTCAAGGAACTGAGCAGGGGTACTCATGCCCATGCTGCTATGACAATGGCACAGGATGTAGCTGATATATGAAAAAGTCCCCAAGGCAGTGCAGTGAAGGCATGCCAATCATTTGGAACCAGTTATAGCTGGGAACAGCTACTCATCTCAGCACTTAACACAATCCTAGGGACTCCAGATGCTCAAGGTCAGACCACATATATCTCTCCAGAGTATGCATTTCTATTCAATGATTTAAAATTGTAGATGACATTACTAATGTATGTGAGCTCTATTTTGAATGATATATTTCAAAGATATACTTGGGTAAAATAAAAGAATATCCTGCTGGTAGGACACTATTAGATCTCTAACTCATTCAAACAGTTCTGATTGATTTTGAGTAGACATTTTGTTAAATTAAAATGATAATATATTGGTATCGTTATTACTGAAGTAAAAATAATATATTACAGCTTTAACATTGCTAACTTCAGTTCAAAAAGAGAAAACACACAGTAGGTACACATTTAACACCCTGGTCCCAAAAACCTGTATCACTTGAAATTCTGTATGAAGATGGAAATTCTTTTTTTTCTTTTTGTTTTTGTTGTTGTTGTTGTTTGTTTGTTTGGTTGGTTGGTTGGTTGGTTTTTTTCTAGACAGGGTTTCTCTGTGTAGGCCTGGCTGTCCTGGAACTCACTTTGTAGACCAGGCTGGCCTCTAACTCAGAAATCCACCTGCCTCTGCCTCCCAAGTGATGGGATTAAAGGCGTGTACCAGCACTGCCTGGCAGAGGTTCTTTCATTACTACAGACTAAATGGGTACACTGTTATTCAGTTTGAGATCCTCCATATTTTGCTCTTTTCTGCCATTAGTTACTGTTTCTTACATTCTCAGCCTAAAGATGTGACTAGTGATGAAACTTAAATACTATAACAGAAAACACTACTACTCAATACATGGCTTTGATGTGTATTACAAATGATACTTGTCAATTATCATTATTGAGCAGTAACATGAGAAATTATCCTGATTCAGGCAGCAGTCTCACTATCTTCATGTGTTTCAAAGTCTCCAAACAAGTTATAACCTAGAAATGATTGTGCATCTTTATAACACAGTTATTTGAACACAAAAGATCACACATCTCTATCATTATCCTGAATATCCAGCCTTAAACATCATCAGGAGAATCATAATCTATTCAGTCTTCAGGACTTTTGTCCTGTACTGAGGGGATGCTTGGGGTCTTTTAAAACATAAATATGAAAGGTGGAAGTGTTGCAGCATGAGCCTGAATCTGCCAAATTTCCAGGGGTCTGGACATGAATGATGGCTGTTGTACTGGCTAATTTTGTGTCAACTTGACACAGCTGGAGTTATCACAGAGAAAGAAGCTTCAGTTGGGGAAATGCTTCTATGAGATCCAGGCATTTTCTCAATTAGTAATCAAGGTGGGGGGGGCTTGTGGGTGGTACCATCTGTAGACTGGTAGTCTTGAGTTCTATAAGAGAGCAGGCTGAGCAAGCCAGGGGAAGCAAGCCAGTAAAGAATATCCCTCCATGGCCTCTGCATCAGCTCCTGCTTCCTAACCTGTTTGAGTTCCAGTCTTGACTTCCTTTGGTGATGAACAGCAATGTGGAAGAGTAAGCTGAATAAATCCTTTCCTCCCCAAGTGCTTCTTGGTCATGATGTTTGTGCAGGAATAGAAACCCTGACTAAGACAAATTGGAACCAGCAGAGTGGGGTATTCCTGTGACAATTTGACCATGTTTTTGGGAGGATTGTGGAAGGACTTTGGAACTTTGGGCCAGAAGATCCAAAAAGTGTTAAGAGCTCTGTGAGATGTTGTATAGGAGCTTGGAAGATAATGTTGAGAATAGTGCAGAAAATTGAGGCCTGGCTTGTGAAATTTCAGAGGGAAAATTAAAGACACTTCAGGGCCATTGCTATTGTGGATTGTGAAGATTCTGTGGTTCTGGTTACCTGAGGCTGAAGAATCAGCTGTGATTAACAAGATACCAGAACTACTAAAGGAAAAACTTTGCATTACTGGGACTATTGATCCTGGTTAGCTGGAGCTAAGAAATTAACAGTGGTTAAGAAGAGTCCAGCATCAAGGAGGTGACCTCTTCTGGGAAGTGTTTTTGGAGAGCATAGAAGCTGTGTTCCAGAGATAACCAATTCAGGTGACAACAGATGCTGGCGTGGATGTGGAGAAAGGGGAACACTCCTCCATTGTTGGTGGGAATGCAAGCTGGTTCAACCATTCTGGAAATCAGTCTGGCGGTTCCTCAGAAAATTGGACATAGTACTACTGGAGGATCCTGCAATACCTCTACTGGGCATATATCCAGAAGATATTCCATCTGGTAACAAGGACACATGTTCCACTATGTTCATAGCAGCCTTATTCATAATAGCCAGAAACTGGAAAGAACCCAGATGTCCCTCAACAGAGGAATGGATACAAAAAATTTGGTAAATTTACACAATGGAGTACTACTCAGCTATTAAAAACAATAAATNAAAAAAAAAGAGTCACACAGGTGGTACTGATTTTGAAGGCATGAAGGGGTCACGAAGAGCAGCTGAGGCTCAGCACTCTGAGAGGCCATGGAGGGCCATTGGTGAAGGTGCAGCCTCAGTTGCAATTGATGGCCCAGGGCTGAAGGGATCATGCAAAGGAGTTGAGGCTTGGCACCATGAAGAGAGCCCATGAGAGGCTATTGTTAAAGCCAAGTTACAGTGGAAGACAGTAGCATTTTGGAGATGCAAGTACTATGAGATGACTATGAAGAATAGCAGCAGTGGAGAACAGGGGGCTGGAGACAGTATATGTGCTAGAAGACAATGTATGTGCTAGAAAGGGCATGGCTGGAGAAGTGAACCAAGCCATTGGAGGAGCCTAGAAGATTGTGAGCTGGATCCCAGACATTGGATGGTTGGAGATTGAATTTTGCTTTTGATTGTGACTGTGCCCTGATACTTTTCCCTCTTGAAGGAAGTTTTTAGTGAAGCCCACAGTTAAGAGACTTTGAATTTTAAAGTACTTTGTAGTTTAAAAGATACTGGATATTTTAAAGGGATTGGATGTTTAATAGGTAAAGAATGTGGGACTTTTAAAATTATTTAGGTCTTGGGGATGAATAGGAAACTAAGGATTGATGCTTACTAGTGATGTGTTTGTGTGTCAAGTTGACAAGTGGTCAATTGTACTGGCTAGTCTTGTATCAACTTGACACAGCTGGAGTTATCACAGAGAAAGGAGCATCAGTTGAAGAAATGCCTCCATGAGATCCAGCTGCAAGGTATTTTCTCAATTAGTGATCAAGAGGGGAGGGCTCCTTGTGGGTGGTACCATCTCTGGACTGGTAGTCTTAAGTTCTATAAGAGAGCAGGCTGAGCAAGCCAGTAAAGAACATCCCTCCATGGCCTCTGCATCAGCTCCTGCTTCCTAACCTGCTTGAGTTGCAGTCTTGACTTCCTTTGGTGATGAACAACAATGTGGAAGAGTAAGCTGAATAAACCCTTTCCTCCCCAAGTGCTTCTTGGTCATGATGTTTGTGCAGGAATAGAAACACTGACTAAGACAGCTGTGAACAACAACCTCGTGTGAAGCTGCTTCTCCAATGTACAGAGCACCATCCCCATCAGAAGCACTACAAGCAACTTTTTGGTAGATTAATAGTAATTCTGCCTTCTCTGCATTTCCCCTGAGCTCTCTTTCTACTAATATATACCAGATGTATCTGTGTTTATTTGACTTTTAAGGCTGGGAAAACATTTTTGCATTCTCACATGATAGCCCCAGGATCTGTTGAAGATTCTCTCAATACCCGGAGGAGATAATAACAAGAGGATGACAGTTCTTATCAATCTAAAACAAGGGAATTATTATTTTGCAGGGCATCTGGGATCTGAATTTCTACCACACCTACTCAGATTATATATGACAACATGAAGGGCCTTCTGATTTTTTTCTTCAGCCTTCAGAAAAGTCCATATTAAGGAGCATTCAACTTTCTCATAACTATCCAAGTCTAGGCTTTAGAAATTTGATTTTAGTTACTTTTTTCTTATTTACTTTATAACCCACTGATTGCTTCCTCCCTGTTTCCCCACAAATCTCCCTCCATTCCCCTCCTCTCATTCTTCTCAGAGCAGTTGCCCTCCCTATGTATCCTCCCAACCCAACACTTCAAGTTTTTCTGAGGCTAGGTGCTTCTTTGCCCACTGAGGCCAGACAAGGAAGCCCATCTAGTAGGACATGTTTAGGCAGCTTCTTTTGTTATAGCCCCATTTTAGTTATTTGGGACACACGTGGCGATCAAGCTGCACATCTGCTACATATGACCAAGGAGACCTAGGTTCAGCCCATATATGTTTTTTGGTTGGTGGTTCAGACTCTGAGACCCCCAGGTGTCCAGGTAGGTTAACTGTTGCTCTTCTTGTGGAGTTCCTATCCTAATTGGGCCTAAAATCCTTCTGCTTATTCTTTCATAAGAGTCTCCATCCAGACTTTGGATGTGGGTGTCTGTATTTCTCTGAGTCAGCTGCTGGGTGTCACCACTCAGAGGACAACATGTTCCTATCTCCAAACAAAACTGAGTAGCATTAACGGTGTTAGGGATTGGTGCTTGACCATGGGGTATGTCTCAAGTTGAGCTGGTTATTGCTTGGCCATTCCCTCAGTCTCTGCTTCCTTCCCAGTGCCTGAATTACTTTTAGACAGGATAAATTTGGGGTTGAAAGTCTTTGTGGATGGGTTGATTTCTCTGTAGTTCCACTGGGGTTCCTGCCTATCTACAGGATATAGCCTTTTCAGATTTCATGTCCCCAAAGAAGTAAGTCACAGCTAAAGTCACCCCCATTGATTCTTGGGAGTCTCCCTTATACTAGGTCTCTGTCTCATTCTGACCATGCCCCACACCTCCTCATCACAGTCAGTTGCAGATTTGCATTCATTTTCCTTGTCATCTCTGCATCTCTTCTGTCTTTCCCCACACCTGATCATGAATACCCCATTGCCCTCCCAAACCCCTCTCCTTCCAAGTTCCCTTCCTCCATTTGCCTCTTATGACCATTTTATTCCCCCTTCTAAGAGAGATTCAAGCTTCCTCCATTGGCCCTTCCTTCTTGTTTAGTTTCTTTTGGTCTGGGAAATGTAACATGTTACCTGTATTTTCTGGATATTATCATCTTCTAAGAGAATTCATGGCATGCATGGTGTTTTTGTAGTAAGTTACCTCACTCAGGATAATATTCTCAAGTTCCCTCCATTTGCCTGATAAATTCATGATGTCTTGGTTATTAATAGCTGAATAGTATTCCATTGTGTAGATGTACCACATTCTCTTTATCTACTCTTCAGTTGAGAGACACCTAGGTTGTTTCCAGTTTCTTGCTATTATTAATAAAGCTGCTATGAACATAGTTTTGCAAGGGTTTTGTGGGATGTTGGAGAATCATTTGGGTATATGCCTAGGAGTGGTGTAGCTGTGACTTGTGGTCAATCTGCTTCCAGTGGTTGAATAAGTTTTCACTGCTACCAGCAATGAAAGAGTTATTCCCCTTGTTCCACATCCTCAGCACCATATGCTAACTCTTGAGTTTTATTTTTAATTTTAGCCATTCTGATGGGTGTTAGATAGATCATCAACGGGACTTGCTTTTTGACAAAAATGTCAAACCCAAACAATGGAAAAAAGAAAGTAACTTCAACAAATACCACTGATTTAATTGGATGTTCGGATGTAGAAGAATGAAAATAGATACATATCTGTCACCATGCACAAAAATAAGGGGATCAAAGATCTCAATATGAAGCTGGATGCACTAAATCTAGCAGAACTGAAAGTGGGGAATAATCTAGAACTTGTCATCCTGAGTGAGGTAACTCAGATTCCAAAGGACATTCGTGGTATGTACTCACTAATAAGTGGATATTAGTCAAAGTATTATATCCAGGATACAACCCCTTCTCTGAACATAGTCTCCCTTGCTGGTCACCTAATAATGTCTTGTAATTTGATATAGTTTGCATTTATGATATGATATATACCCTGTCCCTCATACATGGTATCAATTGATCTTTCATGAAACTCAATGTTACTAGTCAGCCTGAATCAGAAGAAGACACATTATTGTGATAGTGATTCAAAGTCATTAACCCTGTCACCTGTAGCACAAGTCAAACTAAAACATATTTCTTAAATTTGGAAAATATCTGGACTTTGTGAAAAATCTTTAATACAGAGTCACATCACAGGATATTAACATTCTATAACAAATATATGTCATCATCTATAACCACAAGTAGAGTTCTTAACTACTCAAATATGGTTCCCAGATCATGAGGTCCTGCTACACATATGTGTGACACCTTACCAATTTTTGTCTAATTTCCTAAACTTTCAATCAATACTTTCCAAGGTGTACAGTTCACTGTGGCACAACAATTTTAACCAGTATTTCTAGCATTTTCCATAGGATATGAAGATATTTTAAGGTCTGTCTGCTGAAGTGAATAGAATTCACATTTTTACCAGTCTTTCATTTAGTTGTAGTATTCAAATTTAAATCAATGTCTCAATTATTTATCTCAAGATTAATGTTAAATAAGTATGTCAAGAGTTAAAAAACTTAAGAATCAAAGAGTCCTTCCATATTGGAATACATAAAGAATATACTATTGGATTATTTTTTTGTCAATTGTAAAGTGAATAGTGACACTGGAAAATGAAAGAAGACATTATCTTAATTGATATAGAATTGTCACACACACAAAAATATACAAACACTCACACATATATGATATACATATAGATAGAGAGATAGAGATAGAGAAAAATAGGAAAGATTATTTTATAACAAACTTTCTGGTATTGTCACTTACAATTTTCTGCACCCTCTTTTGTAATGTTCTATGATCATATATAGAGAAGTAGAGAAGTTATAGTATCTATCTGTCCACGAAGCCAGAGAAGAAGTCCCTGAATACAGACATGTATATTAGTAATAATAAACATTAATAATGAGGAAGAGAAGACTATCATCATGAGACAGGGGTGCCATAGAAGTTGTTCATGACAGGAAATGGAGGAATAAATGTGGTCTAATATATATCATTTCTCCTCTGGTAAACTTGATGTTGGTTTGTGTGGCCTCACCATGAAGTAGAGCAAAAGGCAATGAATCATGCCTCTTTAGCCACCTCTAAAACAAGAGAAGCATATATTTCTATAAAACATGTACTTTTCAGACAAGTATATATGTTTATAACAGCATATATACCCAACAATATATCAAATGAATAAACAAGTGTGTAAATATAAATGTATATTCACAATAACTAGAAAACACTATTAGCCTAGATATTCATCAAATGAAACATGGCTAATGAAAAATTGAAATACATCCAATTGGAATTTTATTTAGCTACAAAGAAAACTGAAATGAAGAAATTTGTAAGAAAATGTCTAGAACTATCAGAAACCTAATACTGAGTGACAAAGATCAATGCCATGTGTTCACTTTGATAAGTGGATCCTAACTATAAGTGATTAGATTTTAATCATTTATCTGGGGTCTGTGAAGTTTGGAAGTTAAAAAGATATGATGGACCCAAAGCCACAAAACACTACATGCTATTGTCAACTTTTTATTTTTTGATTGACCACCAGAAGGAGCTCACAAATCCCTATTGCTAAAGACATCAAGCATTTTTAGTAGAAGAACATAAAGAAATAATAATAAAATTAAACTGAAAGTACGCTGTTGGGTTGCTAAATTTCACAGGTCTAGAAGATGCCCTTCAAACCCCGGTGCATTACGAAAGTTGTCATACATTTTTGTGAGCTGTGGACTTCATATCCAGCCATAATGTCCATCTGTTTAGCAGTATGCAAATTGCAGCAGTGATCCTTATCATAGGGTTAACCTAGAACTTTCTGCTTCAATCTTTGACAAACTGAGAATGTCAGAAAAGAAACACTTTCTGAGTAAAAGCATTTGGTAAAAGTTACATAGTCAATTTATGTACTTCATGCAAATGGAAAACAAACAGAAGTAAGACAATAAATATATACACTGGAATTTAAATCAAAAGTTTAAAATGTGGCAAACGAAACAATTATTTATTATGTGAGACAACTTAACAAAGGAACACCTCTCAGTTTCCTGTCTGCTTCACTGGATAACTTTGAGTAACAAAGGAAGACAAGACCTGTAGGAACAGAGTTGGTTTACACTCAGCTTGACTGTCATCATTGCTGCTTGCTAGAAGGGCACCTGTTCACTATTCTCCTGAGGATGCAATATCATTGTTATTGAAGCCAATGAAGCCAAAAAGAATGACCAGTTAGCTGTAACCAAGATGCACATGCCCTCAGTTTAAGCCTATAATCTGCAGTTCCTCAATACCCTCTCTCACATAGATAAGTAATTTATTTGACAGCTGGAATACCCCAAGCAAGGACATTTTTGTTAGGGTCTGCATCACTGTGGGAGGGAAATGTGTAGCTTGGAAGCAGTAATAAACACCCAGATCCTCAAGCTCCACTCTGCTGATCTTGAGAGTGAAATCTGTCCCTGAACCACTGCCACTGAACCTGTCTGGGACCCCAAAATATGGGTTGGAAATCTCACAGATGAGGAACTGTGGAGATGGCTTCTGCAGGATCCATTTCAAATAGGCATCTCCATTACTGTGTACAAGGCTCTGACTAGACCTGCAAGAGATAGAGGCTTGATCTCCAAGGCTGACAGGCAGGGAGGCTGGAGTTTGTGTCATCACAACATCACCTCTGGAAGCTGAAATAAAGAGAAGTACAGAGTCATGCAAAAACTTCATGAACAATCTTGTAATTTCATTATACATACATATAAACATACATGCATATTTTATACATACAATTCTTTATATATTAAAATTCCCATCCTAAGAAAACAAGAGAAATGGAATCCCAAGGTGCATTTATTCATAACTTAGACAATCCTATCCATCTGTGTCATAATCTTCATTATAGCACAGGTTCTCCCCATCTGGAACCTCCATCTGGAAGCTATACACCCAACAGGCTCCATCCTGGAAGATAATACCTGTCTACTCACACATGGCACAACACATGAAGAGAGCAGTGTGAACCAGAGCTCCTGCTCCCTCACCATTCTCTTTTCTCAATTCCTTCTCTCCTCACCTGAAATCCAGAACAACGGTACCAACAGCATACCAGGAAAATTCATTTTGTGGAGGCAGCCTGAGGAGACCTTTCACTCACAACTAGATGTCAACCAACCTTTTTATCCAAAACTGGCAGGGGTGGTTCCTCTCAGGGGAACCATATGCAAAGACCTGGGTACTGGTGTAGCAGTGAAGATAAAGGGAAATACCCTGACAGCTTCTCATGATTGCAAAAATAATAAATCCTCTTCTAGGCTGCAGAGGTCACTAGTGCTCACAGATAAACACTGGAGAAAGTAGGAATGTTACTCACATAACAGTGTCTCCTCAACGGAAGAAATATATCCTTGTTTTTCACCCAGAATAGTGGGAATGGATTCAGTAGCATGATGATCTTTTCTATCTATAAGGCCTCACCCAGATTCCTCAGAATCTCCATTGCTAGGCCTTAATATTTCATTTCCTTTCTCAGTCAAAGGAATCTACCCTTAGGGGGGAAGTCACAATTATACAATTTCAATGTAGTTATGTCTTAGGTTTATTGTGCAAATGAAATTGAGATAAAAGTTTTTGTTTACAAATGTTACACTGTATTTAAATATGTCTAAAATATACTGCCCTGATGTCAGACTTTAGACACTTGAAATACCATCAGCTAACTAGTTCATTCCTACCCATTTCCTTCTTGGCACACATTGTTGCTTTCTCTGCCACCCATGAAACTTGCAGGGACCCTCAAAGCTGGTACCAAACATGAGGGATACATCTCTCAGAGAAGATAATAAAATTCTCTTTAAATAGAAAGTAAGCTGTCCTGGCTGGAGCTTGCTCCTCCTGTGATTCTTTAGCCTCTCTCAGCACTCCTGGCAGTCCAAATCTCTCCTGAGTCCCAGTGGTCCAAGCACTCTCTACAGGCAAGTTTTCCTCTTGCAGAGAAGATGCACAGAAGATGGACTCCAGAAAATCAAATAACCCTATTATAAAATGGAGTAAAAAGCTAAGCAAAGAATTCTCAACTGAGGAATACTGGATGGCTCAGAAGCACCTGAAAAATGTTCAATATTCTTAATCATCAGGCAAATGCAACTCAAAACAACCCTGCGATTCCACCTCATACTAGTCAGAATGACTAAGCTCAAAAATTCAGATGACAGCAGATGCTGGCGTGGATGTAGAGAAAGAGGAACACTCCTCCATTGTTGGTGGGATTGCAAGCTGGAATAACCTCTCTGGAAATCATTTTGGCAGTTCCTCAGAAGATTGGACATACTACTACTGGAAGATCCAGCAATTCCTCTCCTGGGCATATGCCCAGAAGTTGTTCCAACTGGTAATAAGGACACATGATCCACTATGTTCATAGCAGCCTTATTTAGAGTAGCCAGAAGCTGGAAAGAACCCAGATGTCCCACAGCAGAGGAATAGATACAGAAAATGTGGTACATTTACACAATGGAGTACTACTCAGCAATTAAAAACAATAAATTCATGAAGTTCTTTGACAAATGGATCAATCTGGAGGATATCAACCTGAGTGAAGTAACCCAATCACAAAATAACACATGATATGTGCTCACTGATAAGCGTATATTATCCCCAAAACTTAGAATATCCAAGATACAATTTACAAAACACATGAAACTCAAGAAGAAGGAAGACCAAAGTGTGAATACTTCATTCCTTCTTAGAATGGGGAACAAAGTACCCATGAAAGGAGTTACAGAGACAACATTCAGAGCTAAGATGGAAGGAAGGACCATCCAGAGACTGCCCCACCTGGGGGTCCATCCCATGTAAAACCACCAAATGCAGACACTATTGCATATGCCAGAAATATTTTGCTCCCAGGATCCTGATAGAGCTCTCTTTTGTGAGGCTATGCCAGTGCCTAGCAAATACAGAAGTGGATGTTCATAGTCATTTATTGGATGTAACACAGGACCCCTAATTAAGTAGCTAGAGAAAGTACCCAAGGAGCTAAAGGGGTCTGCAACCTGATAAGAGAAACAACAATATGAACTAACCAGTACCCCCCCACACACCCAGAGCTGTGTCTCTAGTTGCATATGTAGCAGTGAATGGCCTAGTCGGCCATCAATGGGAGGAGAGGCCTGTGGTCTTGCAAAGATTATATGCCCAGTATAGGGGAATGCCATGTCCAGGAAGCAGGAGTGGGTGAGTTGGAGAGCAGGACAGGGAGAGGGTATAGGGGGCTTTGGGAATAGCATGTGAAATGTAAATGAAGAAAATATTTAATAAAAAAAAGAAAAAAATAGAAATTAAACTTTCAGGAAAATTTGGCCTCTTGCCCAAAGGATTGTTACTGTGAGACAGTAGAAGTAGTATGTACTCTATTCAGTTTATTTAAACAAAGAAGTTTGAAAATTTGTTAGGATGGTTGTTAAGTGTGAGAGAGAACTAATAATGCGAAGAGTGTTCCAGGAAGGGTAATCACTATCAGTAATTTATTTTAAAAGACAGGGGTACATTTTCTGCTACTCAGATTCTGTAAGTTTTCAATAAGGCAGGCAGATTTGTGTCTGGGGACCTCATGCTTCCATGTTGACAGGCATATTCAGAAGTCAGGGCTGATACCTCACATATGTGCCTTGAAGGGGGAAAGGTATGGGAAGAAGCAAAGGCAGCTTCAATATCATCCCTAGGTTCTCTCTGACAACTCACCAATGTACTACTCCCTGATTGTCTACAGGGGAAAGGTATTGTGACCATGTAATAAAGATAATGCTCTGCTCTGTGGAAGTGTTTGTGATGATGTCATAATGGTTGGATATTAATCTTTATGTATACTTTGTCAGAAACAGTAATAATATATTATACAAACAGGAAAATATTTTAACAATAATTTAATAATTATTAAATACAATACACTATACAGTACTATATACAAATGTCATAATTTTAATTTCTATTTGCTTCACAATTGCCATCTTCTCTAAATGGACCATACTAGTCTGAGATCCTATTCTACTATAGTATAATTTGCTGGTCCTCTTTAGATGTGTACATTCAACAACAGTAAGATACGAGCTCAGTAGAGCAGGCACTGCAGGACCTGGCATACCTGTGGTGTAGTGGTCTCTGAGATTCTCATAATACATATAGAACCTGACCTAGTTCAAGTTTTTTGTGTTGAGGACTTAAGTTTTTGGATCCCCTGATGAGATATATCCTATCCCCATTTTACCCAATACTCAGCAACATGGCACAGGAGGCAAGATTATTTGTCATTATCACAATAGTGATCCAAAAGAATAGGCTGAACCTTAGCCTTTTAAACCTCTCATTCTAAATGTTCCCCATTTATACTCATGCAAGAATGTCTATGCTGGATTTAAATGCACAGGTTATGATCCCAAGATCACTGTACCCAGAATTGCTGCATACATTATGAGAATTTAGCTAACTGTTCATCCTCAGAGACTGACTTTTTTCAGTGTCAACAGACTAAATGCCATTGTCAATGATCTACATCAGGAAATTGAAAGTGTACAACTAGCAGACCATAGGAAACTCCAGAAGAAGGAATATTACACCAAAGTGTGAATGCTACAATTATACTCAGAAGGAGGAAGAAAATAATCTCAGGAAGTAGAGGGAAAGATGGATCTGAGAGGGAGAGAGGATGGGAATGAAAGAGGGGCAGTTCAGTTATAGAAGGAGATCTGGGAGAAGTACAGAGGGTCAGGAATTTGAAAGGAGGTATGTAGCAGTGAGGGAAGGGGAATTGGGCGGGCGTAGCCACTAAAAAGTCCCAGATGCCAGGGACTCAAGAAGTTTCCAAGACCCAACAGGGAGGAGATTAGCTGAAATACTCAACAAAGGGGAGAGAGGATCTGTAGAGACCATATCCAGTTGCCATGGTTTGAATATGCTTGTTCTGGGGAGTGGAATTATGTGGAAGTGTGGCCTTGTTAAATATGTGTGTCACTGTGGGTGTCTGCTTTAAGACCTTCACTATAGCTGCATGGAAAACAGTCTCCCACTAGCAGCCTTTAGATGAAGATGATGAAATCTCAGCTAATCTTGCACCATTGCTGCCTAGATGTTGCTCTGTCCCTACCCTGATGATAATGGACTGAACCTCTGAACCTGTAAGCCAGCCCCAATTAAATGTTTTTGTTTTTTGTTTTTTGGTTTTTTTTTTGGTTTTTTTTTTTGGTTTTTTTTTTTGGTTTTTTTTTTTTTTTTTTTTTTTTTTTTTTTTTTTTTTTTTTTTTTTTTTTTTTTTTTTTTTTTTTTTTTTTTTTTTTTTTTTTTTTTTTTTTTTTTTTTTTTTTTTTTTTTTTTTTAAGACTTGCCTTGGTCACAGTGTCTGTTCACAGCAGTTAAACCCTGACTAGTTCAGTAGTGGATAGGCACAACCTCCAGTTGAGGAATGGGAACACCTACCTCAAAAATACTAATCCAGAATTCCTCCTGTCAAAAGGAAATACAGGGACAAAGAGTGGAGCAGAGTATGAAGGAAAGGCCATCCATTGACTGCTCCACCTAGGGACCCATTCCATCTACAGACACCAAACCCAGACACAATTGCTCATGCCAAGAAATGCTTGCTGACAAGAGACTGCTATAGCTATCCCTTGAGAGGCTCTCCTAGGGCCTGACCAATACAGAGGTGGTTGTATGCAGCCAAACATCAGACTGAGCTCAGGAACCCCAATGGAGAAGTTAGAGCAAGGACTGAATGAGCTGAAGGGGTTTGCAAACCTATAGGAAGGAAAAGAATATCAAACAACCAAGCCCCTAAAATTTCCAGGAACTAAATGACCAACCAAAAAGTACACATAGGGGCACACATGGTTCCTTATGGTTATAAAGCAAAGGACTGCTTTAACTGACATCAATGGGAGGGGAGCCCCTTGGTCTGGTGGTAGCTTGATGACCCAGCATAGGGGAATGCTGGGGTGCTCAGGGGGTTGTTTGTGGGCAAATTGGGAAGCACCTTCATAGAGGCATAGGGAAGTCTGAGGAGAGAGAGTTTGTGGAGAGGAATTGGGAAGGGGAATAACTTTTATATTATTATTATTATTATTATTATTATTATTATTATTATTATTATTTTGATTTTTCTGAGACAGGGTTTCTCTGTGTAGCCCTGGCTGTACTGGAACTCACTTTGTAGACCAGGCTGGGCTCGAACCCAGAAATCTGCCTGCCTCTGCCTCCAGAGTGCTGGGATTAAAGGTGTGTGCCACCACGCCCAGCAACAATTTAATGTGAATAAATAAAATAGCCAATTAAAAAGGAATTAAAAATGAAAGTGTAGGAATTTTCTAATATATAACTACATAATAAGCTTCCTCCTCTTGTTTACATTAAAAAAAAATCTCTGTTCTACTCCGCAATCTTGTAATTTCTGTGTGGGAACTTTGTACTAAATTACTATGATAAAAGCTAATTAACAGCATTTTATTACATTAATTAATGTAATTAAATAGCATGATTAATTCTCAGTACATGCAAATTCTGAAAGAGTGGTTTACTTAAAAATGTATACAGTTTGAACCTTCCCATCTGTTGTGAACTGAATACTTTTACCAAATTCAGTCATCTGACAGTAAGTTAAAATCTAATCTATCCCCTAGTAGTTTGTGATTTCCCTTTCAGCAGGAGTATCAGTTTACATTTCTTAAAAAAAATTGATATATCCCATCTAAAACATATGTCTCTTTTAAGTTCTGGAAATATTCTGAAAAATATATACTAGAACAACATAAATTCCAGAGAGAAGCATGTCAGATCCAAGATTATATAAGTTGCCCTCTTGGAAGCCCTGCAGACTGCAAAACTATGGATTACTAGGATACCAGACTTCCTTGAGAAACAAGTATGTTGTACAGATCCTTTCTTACATTTGGGGGTGGGTTGTGGTGGAACTGAGAATAATGCATTCTCTTTCACCTTTAAGTAACACACTTTACTTATTTATTAATTTAACGTATGTGAATGCTCTATCTACATGCCAGAGAGGGAATCAGATCACACTATAGATGGTTATGAGTCACCAGGGGATTGAACACATGACTTCTGGAAGAGTAGACAGTATTCTTATCTGCTAAGCCATTTCTCTAGCCCCTAAAGAATCAGATTTGGATGACACTGGAGAGAGATGAATGAAATAAGAAGCAAATGACATAAACTCACAAAGAGTATTTATCTTTTACAGAGGACCTGAAGTTCTGTCTTCTTCATCTATGTTATATTTGGTAGAACTTAATTGTGCACATAGATTCTGGCAGGATGCAGGCACAGGGAACCTACTGGGGAATTACTTTGGCTGAATTTTCAAAATATCATGAGCATACTTCACTGAGTGGACAAATGCCAAGCCCCATGAGACTTTCTGAATTGTTTTTTTCTCTTTCAAGGTTCTTGAGCTTGTATTGCATATTCTGATGCTGAACTTTTCTTAAGTACATGCCCATTTTTGAATGACTGTTTCCTCTTAAATAACACTCAAATATGTTGTGGAAATATATTAACCTCAGTTGCTCATGTATACTCTCCTAGATAATTTAAAATGTGTGATTGGTTCACATTGTAGTCTGACACTATTTCCCATAACCATCAGGTCACCCTATTTATTTGGAATCTGACCTAAGGCATCTCTTGTAATTCGGCATCTTCATGTATATCAGTTAATATAATGTTCAAATCCAAATAATCAATCTTATGATACTTTCCCAGAGATAAATACCAGTTTCTGTAGTGTTTCATAGTGTAATCACAAATCCATTCACATTCCCAACCACTTCAGTACTAAGCCCCATTCAGTATTAAATAATGCCAGAATACATGCCTACCATGGTCTCACTTATCAAAACATATCCTGTTATCTCATTCACATTTTCCTTGAAACAAAATCACATTTTTTTCTATTTTCAATGAAGTATTTGGTGCATAAGTCTGAAGCTATAACTAGATTTAGATTTGATTTTTGTTTTACAGTTTTATCTTCCAAATTTGAAATTTTTGCCCTTTTGATTAACATGTTGTGGCAAATGACATTCAGTTCTTATACTTCAAATTCAAGGAACACTTAGGATTTTGATAGCCCAGTAATTTCACAGGACGTTTGTACCTGGTGACGCTAGAGCCACATACTGTAGAAGTATGTGTGCTATGAGAAAATAATAGAAGTAGGGATTGTACAGTGTAGAAAGAGAAAATAACTAGGGAAGTTTGTGCTCTATTCTCTTATTTCAAAGTCTTTTTCATCCAATAATTTTAAAATAGTCTTGAAAGAAAACTTATTAGAATTAGAGAGTGAGACCATACAGTTAGTAAACTATATGAAATTCTAGGGGGGGTTCATAAATGCATTCTCCCATTATACATTTGGTCCTTCTTCTTTGTTCTTCTAGCACATACCTCCTGTTCTTCTCTGCCATCCAGAATACTTCCAATCCCAGGATCATGACTGGAGGCTTCTTATTATTATTTGAACTGAAGAGCCATTGGTACTCATTCAAGTATATAAGAGTGATTTGCTCTCAGACTTTCATGGATGCAAATTTCTGTCATATATCTGAAATTTACAGATTTATGTAGATGTTTGAGCATAGCCAAGCATAGGTAAGGAGTAAATTTGTGAGGAAAAATATGTAAAATGTCTTCTTTTTTTTAGCACTGGACAAAAAAGGGCATCAATATAAAATTCTGGATTAGTGAATAGGCAGTGGGTGCACAGGCCATAGCTTTCTAAGACATTGTCAGAGACCTATATATTGAACAATGGTTAGAAAGGCTAACAAAAATTGACTTGGATCTCTCCTTAAGCCACAAAAGTATAAAACACACATCCTTTCATATTCATATATTAATGAATTTATACAGTAAAATCATTAACTCATGTTTAAGAAGGTTTATTATAACTTTGTTCCCAAGATTTATGGATATGATCAACAAATCTCAGGAAAAGTTACTCTATGAGATGTATAAAATTGAATTGTATAAGACGATTTAAAGAATAGGATGCAGAATAAAATCTGACAATAGCAGATACCAAACATTTAAAGATATTTTCTAAATTTTCTAGCATGTCTATATCAATTGTGAGGCTAGTTTATCCTATATGTCCTACATAATCCCTTTTCTTCCTTTTCTCATTAGTCTCGTTTGTAGAAAAATGTGATGTTTGAATCTAGTAGCCGATTTATAGCATCTCCCCAACTCTCATGGCAACTGGCATGTGGTCTACAGAAACTTTGAAGATGGGAGCTCTAACCTGGTAAATGAATTAACAAACAAAGGTGCTGTTCTCAAGGTACAGGTAAAAAGAACTTCCTGGTCCCCACATTTTTCTTCTTTTTGCAATCAGAGAAGTTGCCTGAAGGCTCTTGCCATAAATCTCCCAGTCTTGAGAAACAGGACCCAATTCTCTCCTGTGAATGCTGCAGAGACCCAGCATGCTGTCTGTCTTGGTTCTAGGGACTAAACACTCCCTTTAGTGCCCTCTCATGCTATTTCGTTTGGATTTTATGTCCACAGTATTAAAAATTCTTATAATAGATCCCTTAGTTTTCTGCTATTCATCTCTAGTCTTCTGAAACCGCAACACCACACCTAAATATTTAAGTTTGTTCATTTAAAAAGTTTCATTTGTAGTTCATGTCAGAGAAACACACAAGCATTGGAGTTGAAAGATGAGAAAGGAGGAGACAGCACACAGGTTGTGATGGTTTGTATATGCTTGGCCCAGGGAGTGGCACTATTTGGAGGCCTCATTGGAGTAGATGTGTCACTGTGGGCATGTGCTTAAGACCCTCATCCTAAATGCCTGGAAGTCAGTCTTCCACTATCAGCTTTTAAATGAAGATAAAGTACTTTCAGCTCTGCCTGCACCATGCCTGCTTAGAAGCTGCCATGCTCCCACCTTGACCATGATGGACTGAACCTCTGAACCTGTAAGTCAGCATAATGAAATGTTGTCCTTTAAATGTTTAAATGTGGCCTTGGTCATAGTGTCTGTTCATGACAGTAAAACCCTAACAAAAAAAAGAGGTGATATGAATAAGAAAAGTGTCTGATGAATAGGGAGAGTTAAGTATGAAGGTGTAAATACCAACAGAGAAACTGTCATGTAACTGTTGAGGTCAAACATGTTCAAACTCCAGAAATCTCAAAACTTGAGACCTGCATGAGGGGAACTAATTCCCTCCATGTTTCCTGGCCTGCTTCTGAGCATGTAATACAAGACCCTTCAACTAGGTGGTCACAGATTGTCAGTCAAATAGCACACAACCTGGAATTCTTATCCAGCCTGGGGCAATAGAATACATTTAGCCCCTAAATCCCATTCCACTCCCCAAGGTTCTTAGAGTCCCAGTCAACATGTAATAAAGCACACAAGCTATTTCCCCAAGGATCATCAGAGAATGGCTGATTTTGCTGAGCTATAATACTTAAGGAAGACCCTCACTCCCAAGCACTCATCACTGACTTTTAGACTCACCTGCTTGGTAAGGATCCTATCTCTTGCAGAGGCTCTCATCAGAATTTAGTCTGGGATATCACCACTGCCACCATACCCACCATGTGACCCGGAACCCAGCCCAGTCCCTACTGCCTGACCCTCTGTATTCCTTTTTTAAGAGCTGTAGCACTTTTCAGCATTCCCAGCTGGACTTGAGTGAAGTGATCCCTATTCTTCCTGGACTGTGCTTCACCATCTCCAGGCCAGGTGGGCAGCAGCATCTGATGCCCCAGAAGGATGTGGTAGATTACTGACCCAAGCTATTCCAGACTTTTTCCTGTCCTCTTCAAGCCAGTATACTGGATACATCTGGGTGCTCTGGAAAGAGAGGCTGAAGCTAGAACCACAAAGAATGATGTTCACTTAATTTAAGTAATATGTTTATCTGCAATTGCCTCCAGTTTCCTGCAATTGGAATACTTTTATTTTATTTAAGTTTTGAAATACATTTCTTTATTCAGATAAAAAAAGACATTGTAAAATTTCCAGGTAAACGATGTAACTGGAAAGAATTGTATTGCTCAAGGTAACCTATGAAGTTGTGTGCTTAATTTGGAGTAGTTGTTGAATCTGAGAAACTAGAAAGAACTGTTGGAATAAGGAAGGGAAGGAATGATCCTAATGGTGTTGAGGAGGTGATTGTAGAAGGGAAAACTAACATTAACTAACATTAAGGATATTGTAAACGACAGGGGTGGGGGGCGGGACAGGATGGGGAGATACTCACAGGGAGAAATACAGATACAAAGTATGGGGAAGAGACTGAAGAAAAGTTTATCCAGAGGTTGCCCCACCTCAGGATCCGTCCTATATACAGTCACCAAACACAGGCACTATTATGGCTGCCAAGAAATGCTTGCTGACAGGAGCCTGATATACCTATCCCCTGAGAGGCTCTACCAGAGCCTGACCAATACAGAGGTGGATGCTTACAGCCTACCAACAATTGGACTGAGCACAGGGTCTGCAATGGAAGAGTTAGAGAAAGGACTGAATAAGCTGAAGGGATTTGCAACCCAAGAGGAGGAACAACAATTTCAATGAACCAGATCCCCCAGAGCTCCCAGGGACTAGACCACCAAACAAAGAGCATACACATGGATTGACCCATGCTCCAGCCAAATATATAGCAAAGGATGGCCTTGTTGGTTGTCAGTGGGAGGCCCTTGGTCCTGGGAAGGCTTGACACCAGAGTGTAGGGAAATGCCAGGGCAGAAAGGCAGGTGTGTGTGGGTTGGTCAGGGATCACACTCATAGAAACGAATAGGGAATTGGGAGAGAGCAGTTCAAGAGAGGAAACTTAAAAGGGGGATAACATTTGAAATGTAAATAAATAAAATATCCATTAAAGAAAAGAAAAAAAGTATGTTGTAAACAGCCATAAAATAATCTATTTTATGATAATGTTCATATATATTGATATTACTAATATAAAACAGTTAAAATAGACTTGGACTTCATAGGGCATAATACTCAACCCAAAAGCTTTCAGTAGAGAAATAAATAGCCCTGTGCCAGGACTGTATTCTTTTTCTTCAAGATGTTGATCAGAAGTATACTGAGGATCTCCAAAACAATATATGTAATTATCATTGTTCTTGATTGCTGTGATGGTTTGGATGAGAATACACTCCAGAAATTCAATTATTTGAAAACTTGGTGTCTTAGAGTTTTACTGCTGTGAGCAGAAACCTTGACCAAGTCATATCTTATGAAGGACAACATTTAATTTGAGATGGCTTACAGGTTCTGAGGTTCAGTCCATTTTCATTGAGGTGGAAACATGGCAGCATCTAGGCAGGCATTATACAGGCAGAGAAAGACTGACTTCCAGGCAGTGAGGATGAGAGTCTTAAGCCGATGCCCACTCCATCAAGGCCATACCTGCTATAGTGCTACTTCCTGGACAAAGCATATACAAACCATCACATTTGATATCCAATTGCTGTCACTGTAGCAGTTGGAGGTGTGGCCTTGCTAAAAGAAGCACGTAATTGGGGGTAAACTTTGAAATCTCAAAGCAACACACAATTCCCTATTTGTTTTTTACTTTCTACATGTGATGTACATCCCAGTGCAAAACTTGGCAGGCCCAAAAGCCTACAAGTGCTCATGAGACAAGAGTTTCAAAAGGAACTCATTCTCCTGGGTAGACATTCTCACAACCAGTTTTACCCCTGAATTTAGTATGGCATATGGATCCATGCACTCATTCAGTGGGAATTTTTTTTTTTTTTTTTTTTTTAGTTTTTCGAGATAGGGTTTCTCTGTGTAGCCCTGGCTATCCTGGAACTCACTCTGTAGACCAGGCTGGCCTTGAACTCAGAAATCCGCCTGCCTCTGCCTCCGGAGTGCTGGGATTATCAGTGGGAATTTTTATATTAAGCACAGAATGAATCCTGACATAAACTAAGACTTCCAGCCTTCCAACTGTCCTAGAGAACTCTTGATTTTCCATGGGAATTCAGTATCTAGATACAGGGAAGCTAATTAGCATTACATAGGGAGAAGCCAAAAGCAGCTCAGAGCTTGTCTGCAGAATGTTTGCTAAGGGCAATAATTTTAGGGAACAAATAGATTTCCCGCTGAGAGGAAATCCTCATTATAGCCAGGTAGAAAACAGACTACTTCCGCAGATTAAAAGCAAGCTGGTAAACTCCTTCTT